>JAOUZG010048514.1:14862-26886 GCA_026289955.1 Argiope argentata | reverse complement strand
ACACACACACACACACACACACACACACACACACACACACACACACACATACAACGATAAATTCATCTTCTCAAGTCAGATAATTTTAATAATTTTCGTCATCTTCAATGATTTCGATACTCTTTGTATAAACAATGGCATAAAAAAGAATATAATTTATTACTTGGAAGTATTTAATATTCATCCACTTTTTTCATTATTTTCCGAATGAAACAATTTCTGATTTTAATTAAAACCTCTATTAAGGTTTCATTAACTATGCAGTAACTACTGAAACCCTTAACTAATACACATTCTGACATGGGATATTCAAAAAAATTCCAAACATTTGTGCTATTTTAATTAAATAGAAGAATGTAAGCTGTTATAACATTTCCATTCATTATGGTACTCTTTTTTTTTATTATGAGTTTATTCATTTTTCGATCGTAAAAATGGCTAATAATAGTTCTATAATTATGTTTTGATAATTACACTAGATGGAAATTCCCAAATCTTTTTTGAAGCTATAATTAGATAGCTCAATTAATTTAGAATGGAGATATTCCCTGAATAATTATGTTTCTCAAACTACAATTTTTTTGAAAATACTATTTATTAAAGTATTGATTTAACAACTAAATAAAAATGTATAATTTCAATTGTTTATAGAAACAAATTATGGGTAACACAAGAAGAATAAATTATCAGATTATGAAATAATATTGGAAAATATTGAAAATCGTTAAATTAAGACATACATAAGAACGGTTTGAAGCAATTCTTCCAACATTTTAATGCATTTTTCGATACTTGAAACTATTCATGTTTAACTTTTGTAACTATATTTTACTAGTAAATTTTATACAGGGGAATGGTTCAACGCTCCTCGTGTTCTAGGTGAATAGCCGTAAGAAAAATAATTTTTCTGGCATTGAAATACAAATATTTAACAATAGAAATAGAATTTTTCTATATTTGACCAGTTTCTGTATTGTGCTCAGACGGATGTTTTGTGTGCTTCAGTATTAAAGAGAGTAAAAGCTTGAAAGATTAGTTTCGTGGCTGGTTCATGAGTGTTTTTAAAATAAATGGCAAATAGAAAATCTTAACAGATTTATTCGAGATTCGACTGAGTTGCTCTGCTCAGTAACTCCTTTCCTCTTACTGCCAAACCTCCGAATGACATCACTCTCTCAATTACACTCGCACTAGTTTTCTAGCGCCATCTATGAACCCTTATTTCCTAACAATTTCAAAATCCAATCACTACAGTTAGATCATGTTTTGAATAATTATTGCTTTATTACACTGAATGCAATGCATTTTATTACTCTTTATAATCCTATAGTTTATATAAGAAATAAAATAAAAAATGGTCAGCAATAAAAATAATCAGAAAATTATGTGAAAAGTTGTACAGAGATTTTATAAAACAAGAATAATTTATTAATCTGAATCTTTTTAATATTATGTATTTTGGGATAATTCCAGATTCATTTGTTAAACACTAGAAAGACGGAGAAATATTGTATACCTATATTGCCCTAAAGCAATGAAAATGACTGCATTGTAAAAGAATAACTAATGTATAAAAAATTTGTTTAAAATTTATTTTGAATATTTCTTATAATATTTACAGTTGTATAGCAAGTTATTAGTAAGTATTAAAAAAAAAACTTCATCTCTTGCCATTTGATCCGTCATATCAACTCCGAATTCTGTTTTGTTATAAAATTGAATAGTGTCCGGTAACATTTTTTTGTTACTTATATCAATTTTCACAAATGTATGCCTGGAAATTAGAACAGCTACTCTTTTATTCGGTTTGCTTTTATTTATTAAAAGGACAGCATTTTCCTGTTTATATAGGAGAGTGGGAAAACGAGGCATATTATCCTTTGTTTGATTTGCTACTTTTGGTCGTTCTCTATAATTTCATCTAATAGTTCCAATTAATATCGTTTTTTGGCCAATAATTTCGTCGCGACTGACATGTTAGTGAAGAAGTTATCGGTCATGATATTCCTTCCAAAGTTTGTGTATGGTTCGACCAGTTTCAGAACGTGTTAACTAAGAAGCATTGACGATGGCCGTTTTTCGTCTTTCTCCAAGTAAGGAAAACCATTCAAAACGTACTTGCTACTAACATCTGATGAAAGCCAGATTTTGATGCCAAATTTGTTGGGTTCATTCGGCATATACTGAATAAACTTGCACCTGGCTTTAATTGGAAATAATTGTTCGTCAACTGTTATATTTTGCCTTGGTTCATAGCAAGCTTGACTATTTTCAATTAACTAGTCCCATATATCTGAAACCAAGGCGAACCTATTTGTTGAGTCGTCTATTTCTTTCGATTCTTTTGTCAAAACGAATAAATCGCAGGATTTGCTTGAACTTATTTCTGGCCATAGCTCTTCTGAAAAATTCAAAACCCCACTTTGCTGACCATAAATAGCTCAGTTTTAAATTTTTTTGCCTCATAAATCCAAAGCATATAAAATCTGATTATATTTCATATATTCAGATTGGCTTCGATTTTATATAAGAAATTTACATAGTTCAATAATAATAGCCATTTGATTATTTAAATTTTTCCAAGTCGTCAAAATGAATGTTTTAAGGCAATACAGGTATAACACATATAAAAAAAGAGGAGTGGAGGCAACTACAATGATTAATAAACGCATTTATATATTGTACAAAAAGTCACGAAAATCTGAGAAACTGTGTCATCATATACACAATTGTTTTTTCTAACTGAAATTGAAAAGCAGTCAAAAGGACTGACATAGGCAATCTAGTGTTAGTACATATAAATATAATTCCCCAAACATTAAAACATTGTATTTTATAGAATATATGTTTATTAGATGTTACCAAATTTTATTCATTATTAAAGGGTGTTTCAGTGAACCGTTTCAGAACTTCTAAGAGTGGTGCATCCTGACAACTCGAAATCATAGAGCATTGTGGGGTTGGAAATGCTGTGGGCGACAATGCACGCCTCACCTGTCCGACGCATGGACATCCAAACATTCTGGAATACTACAGGCATATCTCGAATCTCTCCGGCAGCTACTGCGATTCTTGCAATGAGCTCCTCAGCAGTGTCAACAGGGGTGTAATAAACTAGCGATTGCATATGACCCCAGACATAAAGACATGATAAGTCGGGTGACCAAGCAGGCCAGCGCATGGGGCCCCCATGTCTTATCCACCGTTGACCAAATGTGACATCCAGGTAGTTACGAACATTCCGCTATAACGGGCATTTCCGCTATAATGGGCAGGGATTCCATCGTGTTGGAACCACATTGTCTGTTGCGTCGATGCGGAAATCTGTTTATTTCTCAAAAGTTGTAACAACACTTGCTGCAGAAAGAGCAAGTGGTTAGACGAGTCTGTAACAAGTAAGGTCCGATGAGGTGATCTTCCACAATACTGGCCCATACATTGACCGAAAATCGATTCTATGTGGCACAACGTCGTATTGCATTCGGGCTCTCGACCGCCTAGATATGGTCGTAATGTGTGTTGAAAATTCCTTCTCTTGTGAATGATGCCTCATCCTTAAAACAGCACTTCATCAGGAAAAAGGGGAATTGTAGCACATTTTCCCAGGTACCACTGTGCGAAAGCAATAAGAGGTACATAATCCTCCGGTTTCTGCGTCTGGACATGCTACACGTCAAATGGATGCACGTCTTTTGCTCGGAGAATCCTCCAGACTTTTAAATGGAAAACCCCGCCTGCGTTTGCTACACTTCATATGCTGGTTCTTGGATTCCCCCGTACATGCTGCAGCACATTCTGTTTGGCGTGTGCAGTCCGTGTTGTTCTTATGCTGTCCCTGTGAGCTTTTTTCTAATGAACATGTCTCAGCTAACTTCTGATGCAGTCTTGCAAAGAAATTATAACTGTGAATACGACTCGTCGGATATCTTTCCGCGTACAAACGCTGTGCGGCTGCCCACTACTATTTGCAGCCCAGTACTCAAAATACTTATCGGCTAACTCTGCGATCGTGTAATCATCCATCCTACTAACTTGCCGTTCTTGTGCGAAATGAAGACTCCCTGCACGAAAGCTCGGATTTTTCGCACAACGCCCTCTACCGAGTCAGGAAAGCATTTCTGACTGCCCATGGGTGTATGATTTTGGTTCGTCATGATGTATCCTACCCTTCTTAGAAGTTCTGAAACGGTTCACTGAAACGTCCTGTATAAAGGCATTGTGTTTTAAATGTTTTCTATATGTTACTAAATATTATTCACCATATATAAAGGCTAGTATAACGTATTTTATACATTACCTGATTAAACTACAAGAGATTATGCAATTTATTTCAGAAACTCCCTACGGACTCTCATCATTTTCCCCTGGAGACAAGGATTTATCGAAAAATCTCAGCATTTTGTACTTGTTTGTTAACGTCGTCTCTCATCTCTTCAGATCCCTTCAGCATGTTACTTAAGGCTCCAAGGCTCACAGAACACACTCTTTGAGGGAGGATCATTTTTTGCAAAAGTGGTTGCTGCAATCACGAAGCCGTGATATAATTTTAATATGTGATGTATATTGATGTCAATCACTGACTATTTAAATGATAAGAAAATTCGAATAGGAATGGAAGAAGTTTTGTTTATCACATCGTAAAAATAACAAGAGAGTAACTGTCTAATTTTAATTTGGATTTCTAATTTCGTTTACAAAATGAAAATGTTAAATTTATATTTGATGTCTTTCCTGTTTTTGAAACTCATGCATGGATCCCCAAACTGATTATCGTGACTTTTATGCAGTATGAATCATGCATATGATGTTTATAGATTAAGTAAATGTAATTATTAAAACTTGAATTAATTTGTGGAGAATGAATGGATAGTAAGCAGAGATCAGTGACTTACAGGTAAACAAAATAATGCTTGAATATTGTGATAGGGTAACTATAATTTTTCTGAAGTTACCAAAAGCGTTGGTAACTATGGATAATTTGTGAATTCGACAGAATACCAAACATTTAATAGAAGGATTAAGAGGAAACACAAATAAATTTTTGTTTTTTTAAATATTATTTAATGTTATTATCTTCTATTATCATAGCACTATGATCACCCATCTATTTTTTTCTCTATTTTACATTCATTAAAACTGCATAGTAGAGGTTTAATGGTTCATTAAAATTGTGTAATAAATTGCTATATAGAACATGGCTTTAGCCCATCTATTATGTGATAAGATAAAATATAGATTGGACGTGGGAATGGAATAATTATTTGATATTTCTTCAATGAAAAAAAATAATAATAATAAAAACATGGTTAAAACAATCGCATCGAATAACATTTATATTATCTCGAAAAAAAGGATATGTTTACAATATGTTATCATTTTTTACTCATGGGGTATTTTGACGTCTTTTTGATACAATATCTATAGGAGACACCAAAAGATTCATAATTTTAATTAATAGGTGCAAAAAGTTAATATAAACACAGCATGTTTTATATTACCTCCACAGAATTGTCATAATAAAATTCACTATATAAAAATGATGGACAATCACTTGCTCAGTCTCTAGTTCTAATGTTTAGAGATCTGGCTACGGGCTATATTGTTAATTGGTGTCGGTGACAAATTTGCCTTCTTACACATAAATCCTTCGGACAAATCTGTCGTTAAATATCCCTATATGCCATTCAAGATATCATAATAAAGAAAAACTATTATTAGTTATTTACTAACCGTTGTTAAGTAACTAAATGAATTGAGTATCGGAAATGATTTCAAAGGAAAAAATAAATCATTATTCGTAAAAACACACATATTTTTTTTTAAATAAAATTTTGAAAAATATAATAAAATGTTCAAAAGCAAAGTTTATTTTAAGAACATATAATATTGAGTTCTAATTATAGTTAACTTATTATTAGAGGAAATTATTATTTAAAATGATAGTCCCCCCATTTGTGTATAGACTGTGGCGAGTGCATACAACGCTATTGCCACAAGTCATATTATCACAAATGAATTCTTGAATTTACTGAAACCTTCTTCTGAAGCATGTTGATCAGTCATTGCATTTTTCCTACAGTCATACTAAAATTATTTCAACTTACTTGTACATTCAAATAAGGCATAAATGTTCAGGCAGAACAAGGACCCAAATTTTAAAGCATATCATCTCGCATTTTAATTATAGCATCAGTTGAAAAAAGTGTGGAACAAATATAAGTTCAACATCTTTTGTAGAAAAAGAAAAGCTCAACACTTCTGCAGAACAAATGAGGCACAAGAATTTCGCAGAATAGTTTACTTTGACAATCGAAAATGCTAAGTGCTTAAAGGCAGTAATTCAAAATACAAGCATTTAAATAACTTCTTTCAATATTTGATAACAAATTTTATCTTTTGACAAAGCACGAAATCAGTTTGGAGCATCATGTATAAACGTTGTTTTGAAATTAAAAGACTTAACGTATTAAATATCAGTTAAGACTTATTTCATTTAGCTCAAGAAAGAAAGAAAAATCTATATCAGAAAAATTAAACTATTCCGCTACTCATAATGGATTCTGACATTGTTTTCATATTGTATAAATCCAGTGATTTAAAATTCGTCAGTAAAATAAAACAACCCCAGATTTATCATATTTATGTTAGGCATTATACATTTTATAATAAAGCTAAATCACTCTCACTGTCTTTTGCATTATTTATTGTAATTGTCGTGTCCTTTTTGTAATTTTAATTTTTGAATTCTATGCCTTGATTTTTTAAAGCTAATTTCATGCATTTTTAAATTTATAAACTTGTTTTAGAAATTCATCCATATTAAGAATTTAAATCATATAACTAACAGAAAGTAAATTTATTTTATATTGTTTTCTGGAATTTTTTTTGAATCTAATATAAATGGCAATTCATTTATTAACTGAAAAATGATAATTAAAAATTATTTAGTTACTATAATGTTTGCAAAAAATATGTATTTCAGATCTTTTCACTTTATTCTATTCTATTCGAAGCATATTAAGACATATGAATATTCAGATGGCAGTTTCCTTTTTAATAAATATGAGTTTCCACTTTTTATTTCCAGACTAAATGTATACAACTATTATTAAATAAACTCACAACCATCAATATGAATCAATTAATTATTTCCACTTGTACACAGATTTACTATATGCTGTTGTGTTAAACATTATGTATATAGAGACTTGATGACAAACATTTTTTAATGAAAATTGCAGACTTTTCGAATTAGTTCATTTTCCACAATGTTCCCTTTCATAATTTATTTGAAATATATTTATTATTCTTAAAGTAATTCAAACAAAATAACAAATCTTTATTTTATTTTCTGCTTCTATGTTGAATATTTACTTATGTATATTATTCGATTTAAATGAGTGTATTTACTTAACATACTGTGTTATATATCTCAACTTGTTTTCTTCAAATGCGATACATATCATTCAAACATGATTGTAAATAATGTTGTCATTATGCTACCCTTTCCAAAATGTTATTGAAAATAAAATCATTTTTACAACTGTGTATAGTTTAGTTTTATTCTGCATTAAAAATAATTTATTTCAGAAAATAAATTATTTTTCAAGGCACAGTTACACAAATCGATTCTCAATGATAAGGAAAGAATGGAATAGGAAAATTGATTCATTAAAAATATCGAATTGCAGTCAACCACAGATAAATGTGAAAATGGATTTTCAGCATTGTTAACATTAATAGATGATATGCCGGTGTCCTGGCATAGGGGTAGCAAGTCTTCCCCGTTATCTGAGCGTGGTTGTGCATCTGTGTTCTATCTGCAAAGTGAGTGAATATTTCCTCTCTGTAAAAAGAGGTAGTGCAAGCGAATGTGATAAGCGAATAACAAAAGTCGTATTCTTGGCCATGTTTGACACTACTACAAAACAAGAGACGCTGATTAGGCTTAAATCGCTGATTGCCTTAGCGAGCTTGTCCATGGTAAGTGCCACAAGAAACAACAACAACAACAAAGATGGTCTTGGTCTAATATACGACTACGCGAAATAGTTATGCTATGATTGAATTAGATTTTTAAAAAGAAGATGAAAAGCATGAATTTCTAATTTTTTTTGACTGAATATGTTATTTATTTTATATAAATTAGGGTTAAATTCAGTTTAACTCCCTGATTCTTAGTCATTGGCGATGAAATTTGAATTTAATTCCTCTAACATGGTATGGAAGTTTGGTGGTTGAATATATGTTCAGTTGAAGGTCACGTCTTTTAACCATATTTTATAATTATTATCTAAAATTACCCTCATATTGCTTTACAATGAGTAGTTTATGTACATAAATTAACTCCAATTAAAATTAATTTCAAAATTCGTTTATCTCCTTTCAAATAATCCGTAGTGCATGTGATATTATTCAAGCTCCAGGTATCTTATTGTCCGTAAGATAAGTTTTATTACATTTCTTTAGATGATATAAATATATTCTGATATATTCCTCACCTACTAATATTCATATAAAAGGAAGATTCCAACACAAATCTAATCTTGTTTTATGCGAATTCCAGGATGGCAGAAGAAATGCCAGAAGACATTTCTGCCATCCAATGGAATGAAAACAAGCTATAAGCCAATAAAGTTCCAACAGCGAGTATGAAATAGCTTACAGAATCCATACATCAATCGTTTTTCAATTTTGTTTTTGATTTCCTTGATCTAACGTCACTTTGTTTTAGAATTGAAAAAAATTGAAAATTGTAAAATATGCTTCCATTATTTTGTTTGATGTGAATATCTTAATACTAATTAATTGAATAATCATGGAATTTATATATATATATATATATATATATATAATAAAAATACAGATATATTGATTACTTTTTAAACAAGCATTTTAATAATACAACAGAATCTGATCAACTTATTGTGTGAGAAATCTTTAACCTATGTATTAGGATTTTAAAAATGAATCCCAGTCTTTTTACAAGAAAAACTTACTTTATTGGTATCTTACATATTTAATTTTCAGAAAACATTTTGAAAATGAATGCCATTAGTCCAACACTTTTTATAATATTTTCTTGCTTTTTATAAGAAAATATGAATGAGTCCCGAAATATGAATGAGTAAATGAGTCCTGGAATATGATTAATTAAATAAGTCTTTGAACATGAATAAGTAAAATTAAATCTTGATATTTCAAAATGGCATCACCATGCACCAACTTATAAGTGAAGTCTACTTCATGTATCAGAAAGACTGTAACATCAAATATTTATTATTATCGAACACTTTCCCATTGATTAGACAAATTGGCGCATGCCCTTTCTTGAAAAATAAATAATGGTCATAATTATTCCGATCTTCGTTCCAGACCAAGAAATTCAGAAATTTAGTAATTCTCCACTGAGATTATAATTATCAGCTTTAAATTTTTTTAAAAAGTTTTATTTCATGCTATAAAATGAAGAGATACAACAGATAATTAGTAAAACATACGTAAACCAACCAGTGATTCGCAAGTATTCGGACATAATAGTTGCATATTTCGATTTCTTACTTATTTATATTGATTGTTTTCAGGTTTTTTTTTAAAATTTGAAATAGTAATAAAAAATATATGTCACAATTTATCTTAGAAACATCATTTTTAAGCATCTGAAATATGAAAAATCAATAAACAATTCACATCATTGCACAAATAGGAAACATTAAAAATAGTTCTTAAATTATTAACCATGAAATAAATATGAGTCTAATTAAATTAAGATTTCCTCTAAATAGCATCGTACGTAATTTCTTTAGATTTGGTAAATTTATATAAAGGAATGCTTTAAAAAGTTGGCCAGAAACGAAATATGAGTTTATGTATGGAAACAAGAGAACATTTTTATCATGAAATATAAAATTGAAAGATTTCTTTCCTTAAAATTTAATGCTTCATAAACAGATGACCAAATTATATATAAGGTTTCTTTTAGTTTATACTTTTTATAACTTCATATGGTAAATAAAATTATTAATGCCTTAAAATTTCTTAAAAGTGAATAGGAATGCCTGAATTAATTATAAGGCTGCAAGATTTTAACTTTGCTTGTCTTTTGATGGTATAAAATTTTTTCATTGTAATTACCAAAAAATATAATAAAAGTTTATAATTTAAAAAAATATATATACTTAAACTATTAAATCTATTTAAAAAAATATATCAAATTTTTACAGAAGATGTAAAACAGCAGTTTAAAAATTTATTTTCGCTATCTTTTAAAAATATGCCAATATCTGAGCATCTATTTGAGTACTTTGTATTCTTTTTGTGGCGTAAAAAAGTTTCTTTAGTTATAATTGGATTATTTCAAAGTATAATACGGTATTAACTTCTTAGAAATCACTTTTGCTAAAAAAGGAAACTCTCAATGAGTAAGTAATTAAAGGATTATAAGATTTTCTTTTTCTGAAACGTAACTGATAATTTTTTTTGAAAAAAAGTATTTGCATTGAGCACTGAAGAAGAAACCTTTCCGATAAGCCTGAATCCAGAGTAAATTTAATTATAAACAATTTACAGCAATTTTTAAGTTATCTGATTTCAAAGGAATCCATTATATGTCAGTATGCTTTTAGTTGACTAGTTATAAATATCTATGCGACTAATAATTATGTCCCATTGAAAAACCTGAATCAGATTTTTAAAGGGGGTTCTAAGCTAAACAAGAATAGGATTATGTGTAATAATGCCTCTAAAAGTATCTAAACAGGTTTATTTTGATGAGACTATTTCAATACCTCTAAGATGCTCTAACAGTCATTAATGTTACAAGATATTTATAATTTCCAGTCAGTAAAGGTCATTTGTAACCTCCTTCTTAAAGAGTATAAGGGCAACTAATGGAAATTAATCTATTCCTAACTATAGATATACATCTATATCGATTACCTAAACTTTACTCATGAAAGTTAAATAAATTAATTTGGCAAAAAAAGTTATAAAAGTTGTCACCAGATGACAAGCATATGCGTTCGGAGAATATTTGTTGGAATATAGTTATTACGACGTGACTAAATAAACTACACATAAATTCGAGGAAACCGGATATTTCAATATTTATCATCTAAAAGGAAGAAAATATGTTTCTGTATACATCATTGAAGACTTTATGACCTTGATATCAAATGGAATGTTAGTGTTCATATGAATCGAGTCTTCATTAAGATAGAACACCTGTATTCAATGAATTGAACCATCCTTGGCTTAGCTCAGTGTGACTGTTCATAAGACATTTTGAAAACTACACATTATCGCTATAAGTCGTTATGTGTTTAGCAGTTGACACTAAATGAATCACTTGCACTTTTAGCTCTCGAACTGTGTTATCATTTCAGAACATGATATTTTTGGGGGGATGATGCTTTTTGACGTCAACAACACCAAGAGGCAAAAAATTAAAAATCAAACTACTATTTACAATAGCATCTTAAAAAAAGAGCTTTTTGCCAGTACATTTACAAAAGCTCTGATTAAAAGTTAGTTTTTGACTAAACCAAATAAAACCTAGAAAAATGTCATTTTGAGCACGTGATTATATAAAATTAAATAAATAGGAAATGTGATATTCTTTTAAACAATAAATGCGATACAAAGTTCGTTGGATTGTTTGCAATATTACTAAAATTAATGATTCAATAAACAATGAAAATGAATGAAAAATATAATTTAACTCGTACGAGCACTTGCTGCTTGGCGGTTCAAGAATGATCCGACATGATACGTTGAAATATGTAAAGCAGATTTCATTTTAATCTTTTTATTTCTTGTCCATTATGATGTAAATACGGATCGATAAGTTTCTACAGACATTTTTATCTGATTATTACGTTTATTACATGCCGCAATCAAGTTTGGAAAATGCTCATTCGGTTCTTCATTTCACGTACTTTTTCAGAATGTTACTATATGACTTCATTTCTATGTTTATTGTGTGTGTGTGTGTGTGTGTGTGTGTGTGTGTGTGTGTGTGTGTGT
>JAOUZG010048514.1:4587-14852 GCA_026289955.1 Argiope argentata | reverse complement strand
TGTGTGTGTGTGTGTGTGTGTGTGTGTGTGTGTGTGTGTGTGTGTGTTTTGAATTTTAGATACGTATTTCATAATTGAAGAGTGTTGAAAAAAATTTTTAGAAATGAAACTGTTTAAATCCTAGAAACAAGAAATTACCTCGACCGCAGCATTTTAATTCTGAGAGAGCATCTTCGTACTTTCCCAATTACTTTAAAATATGCTTATAAAACATTTTTCTTAATAATTTGGAATCTAGAACTAACAATAGCTGAATGTAACTCCTTAAATAATACCACAACTTTACTCCAGTACTCAGTTATGACAGTAGTATTTCCAGAAATTAGTTGACGTGATTGCCCTTCATTATATTTTGAGATTTCAAGAAATGTTTGATAACAATTTGCAATACATTAAAGGCGATTCCTTTTTATCAAAAATTACTGCTTAATTCCATAAAATATTTTAATCAGTTGATCTTTGCTCTCTAGTCTCTAACGGATGAAATTATTTCCTAAATGACTATTCCCCCGCCAGTTATTTGTTAAAAAAAGAATTCTTAACGCTTGATGTACAGTCTCTTGAGAGAAGTTGAAGTAGGAGGAGAATATCAGTTGTACCAAGGAGAAAGACAAAGAAAGAGAATAAATGTTTGTAGCAAATCTAAAAAAAATGTTGTAAATATCAAATGAAACTTGTACAAATAAAAATTAATCCAATCACTTATGCACTACATTTAGAATTTTAAAATCTCCAACAGTTCACTTTGGGGAATTTTATACACATATAATTAAATTTTAAAACAATTACCACCTCGGAAATTGATTCTTAGCATTCTGAGTATAGTTTAGGGACATTAGATCTTAATTCGAATGAATGCCTCAAGTTTTGTATAAGTCGAGAATTGAATTTCAGCTCTTGGATGTAAAATAGAGAAATAAAATGGCGTTTTTTTAACTCTTTTTACAGGAATAATTCTCAAAGAATTATTCATTCTTCAAAATGGCTTATATAATAGCTGCAAAGAAAACTTTTATTTCCATCAATAATAATTATAACAGAAGTATAAATATCTTTTCTTGCTCATGTACAAAAAAATATTTTTTTTTACAAATAAATTTTTAATAAGTTGCCGGAACAGAAATTTTTCACAGGAAAATTTAAAACATTGAGAAAGTTTGGGTATAAAGATTTAAAGAAGAATTTCACATATTTTATATAAATCCACGATACTTTTGAATTGGAGATAATTTTTAGACTATCAATTTAGCACACTATTTTAGTTTGATTCTTGACTGATCAGATTATTTTAAATCTTGATATATATGTGTGCGTTTTGGACTAGTTCTGAAATGATTTATCTCTCTTTTGATGTTATCGCTTTATAGGATGTAATTTATCCAATCAAAACATTCAACTGTTCCAATTATTCACATTTAAATGAATGCATTTTAGCTATCATTTGATGAAACTTTATTATATTAATATTAATATTTATTACATTAAATAAAACAACCATATTGTGTACAAGTAATTGAATATTGACAATTTAGTAATTTTGAAGATTCGTTAAATTTGCTTTTTCATAAATACAAAACCTCAAGAAAGATTAAAAATCTATCAGAAAACTGAATCCAAAGTGCCTATTGAAATGAGTAAACACTGCAAGAGTTAAAAGTTTTATAAAGAGCCTACTATGGATTGCATGCATGATGATATGCTAAATCGTAGGTAACTTATATAAAGGATGTAATTAGTTTTCTTTGTTTTTTCAATTATTTTTTGCTATGAGAAAAATTATTAAAGTGAGTAAAAATATTCTAAAATTAACGATCAGTTTAGTTTCAAGAAAATCGGCACCCATCAGTATTCATACAATGTTTACTTAATAAATTCAAGAGCATTACGTATTAAATATAACTGCCATTTTCTATTATCTTCTATTTTCGCATCATAATCTAGTTCACCCATTATAGCTAATACATCAAAGGCACAGACGTACCGATCATTTGATTTCTTTGGTAATTATACCACAATGTATACAATTTTATTTTTATGATATTATACCTTCTTCTATATTTTTGAATTTCGATTCACCCGACCCCGATCTAAAAAATAATGATTCCAGTTTGTTAAAATTGGTAGTATAAGGAAGAAGGGGAACTATTCAAATTAGATTATTCAAATAGTTATACAATAATTTATAAATCAAATCATCAGTAAGACTTTCGATTATGTGCCATAAGGAATAAAGAAGTTTATTCCTAATACAGAACCAAAAATGTCTGTAAAGTCTTATAAATTTTGGAATAAATATCAATTATAGGTACTTACGTATTAGACCGTCGTCGCCAACGGTTCAATAACTCATAGACGAGAGATTTAAATTTGGCGATAAAGATCAACGGATTACACCATTGCCGGATTGCCATAATTGGAAGTTTAGCAACTCATTGTCGGTGACTTCAAATTTAGAAATAAAGTTAGACGGTCTTATACTTAAGTACCCAATTATAATTAGCATGAATAATTACAAGAGAAAATATATAAGAGTAAATATTTTACTAAGTAAGGCGAATTTGAATATTGTTATTGTTACACCTTTTTCTAAAATAGCATCAACACGAAAAATTCAGCAGATATTTTTACAAAAGACATGACTTCAACTCTTTGCTAAATCCTTCTATATGTGAAACTACCTTGAACCTTTAGCCCAAAAATATCAAAAGAGTTTAAATTTGAATGGCATGTCATATACTCATCTGTCTTAACTGTATCAGCCGTTAGCCATTTTTTTGCATACTATGTTTTAGGCTAAAAATTTTACTGAAAAATCCTTTGTCTATATTTCACTAACCGTCTTCCTCACAATCTTTTCCACAGAGCTTTAACTGTATGTCTACTTTCTTTTTGCGTATTTTTAAGACGACTTCTTCATTTCCTCTTTAATTTTCGTATCACGCAATTTAGAAAAAAAAAGATCTAACTAAAGTATATTTTAAAGTTAATTTACGTATACAATCAATTTAATATTTTAAACTGATTTAAGATTTCTTTTTTTAATGAACTTGGCTCTATGTTAAAAGTACATTACTACAGATAAAATGTCGGCCACGGTGTCTTGGCGGTAAGATTACGGCTACAGAACTGGAGAGTTTCAGGCACTAGTTCAGACTTCACCGAAAAGAAAAGAAAGAAAAAATAACATCGTTGAAAACATCGCCTGTTGCACGTTAAATCTGTTAGGGTCAAGCGTCCTGCCACCTGTGGGGTATGCTGAGGGGGGGGGGTACCAACTCAGGTGACGCCTCGTCATATAAATACGATTCAAAATTACGAGGTCAATCCCAAATCAGCCCTAGTGCTGCTTTACAACGGGACGTTAAAAATATACTAAACTAAAATTATAGAAATTATATTTATATTATCAAATTTGAAAACATTATACCCCTTTTTTAAAAACATCAACATTTATTTTTAGGAAAACATATTTTTAATTCAAAAATCGATTCTAAATGTTATTTGTGTTATTACTTTTCCAGAATAAGTATTTAGTGTTTTAACAAAACCTACATATTTTATTTTTATATTTTATATTTTATATCTTTTTGTAACTGGCAATATATCATAAATGAAGCCGATATAATTTTTAGTTTTTAAAAAATTCTATCTACATTGTCACTCAGCTTTGTACATATACTTTTAGTAGTAGGTTAAATAGTAAATTTTAATCAATTCAAAGTAAAAATCGCATTACGCCTACTTTTATTCTTTTAATATCTTAAACTTTTTATTTCTATAAAAGTCTCTTCTCTATGTCTAACAAAAATCGAAAAAAAAAAAAAAAACATTTGTCAAAAAGATATTTAAAGGTCCATTATATTTAGAACTTCGTAAATTAACTTAAGAGACAATTCCTTTTTACAACCTGTTAAGGATTTGAATAAGATTTTTTTTCGTATATTTCTAAATTTAAATTCTGAATAAATGATAATTCTTTGACTTTTCGAATCATAGAAAGATTCCAAGTATTTTAATTATTATTTTTATCAAGATAAGAAGCCTTATCTTAACTTATTTTTAACACTAATTCCGAATCAATTGGGAAAGAACATTCAGTTCCGATCACAAAAAATTCAGTCGAAATTTTTTTATAATTTATTTATTCACGCCTCCATTAAATCCGCACTGCCTACGATTGGAAAGATATTTATGATATTTTAAATGCCATTACATAGAATTATTTTTCATGCACTTCGTAAATGATTAACCCTTCTTTGCATGATTTTTTCTTTTAAAAAAAATCAGGGTGATGTAATTAATGCTCTAGATTAAAGGAAAAATATTTAAAAAATCTTGGTGTAAATAAAAATATGTATTATGTAAAAAACAATATGATTTAAATTTACATCATCATGCATTGACACATATTTAGCTCAGTACTAAATAAATAAAAAAATATTCTTTACTAAATCTTCTTTATTCTGTTGATAATTTAATTAATTAATTATTATTAATAATAAATTAATTTCCATAAAACAATTTAAAATATCGCTCATTTCTTCCAGTCACAACAAACAGCGGAATGACAAGTTGTAGGCCTGGTAATTGACAGTGACGTTTGCTATTTTTTGACAACTGCGTTTTTTTATACGCAATAGTCGCTTAAAAAGTTGCCAGCTACAACAAATTTACAGTACAAGGATTTTGAGTACCTTTTTTTGTTGACTAAATATTATGATGGAAATTTCCATCATCATGCAAAGAAGGGTTAAATAGTTACTGGAAAGTTCAAAACAGTTCCATATTTTTTAATGAAAAAAGCGTCTTCCAAATACAAAGTTTGAAACGCGCGGTATAACATCCAGTTTATGTTACTGAAAGGATCATGTATATATGTATAGCTAGTCACTTTACTTCTTGCTTATATAGGCACATTCTTAAAAAAAGCAGAAGGGAGAATTCCAATTTTATGAAAAGCTAAAGTTTGATTCAGTACTCTGGATTTTTGGTTATAAAAATAGAAGTTTAATGTTGTTGTTTTTTATTTCCAAGCAATTGGTGAAAAAAAATCAATGCTGAAAAAGCCTTTTGGGAACAAAAATAAAATGAAAAGTAGTCTTATACTATCAACAGAAAACAAAAATGCCTTCCTTACCTAAGATTCAATTAGTAATAGATAGTATGTCGTAATGCCCTTTCTAACCGGACTAATCGTTTTCATTTTGTGGCATTTATTTAATAACTCTCTTTTTATCACATAAGTACTTTGGTTTTTTTTTTCAATATATCTAAGCTATAGAACAATTTAAATGTGTATATCTTTACCAAAAATCCAATTTTATGAAAAACAGTTACCTTTCAATATATAAATTAAGTGATATATGGAATATTCATAGAATAAAGATAATAAGCAGCTAAAATTTTCGCATTTTTCGAAATTTTCTCTAGCACATTCCTTTAAAAGTATACACCTACTTTCTCCTGTATAAAATGATAGACATTTTGTTAAAGTTCCGAAAGCCATGTTTTGCATTTTCAAATATTTATAAAACACAAGTCTGTAACATGAACTTAACACTTTTACTCCTACGACTATGTATTTTAATTATTTTTTAACGATTGGTTAACATTTTATTATATTGCATAATAATCAAATTTATCACATGTCGAAAGTAATACCACTAGAGATACTTGCTGAAAGAGGATCATTCTCTGTTCTAGATCTAAATTACGATCTGTGGATACATAAATGTTCTTCCCGTAAAAAGGGTTTACGACGTTTGTGAGCTAAAAACCAGATTTCTGCCCTCGGGTGTTGAAGGGTCTGTACCTTCAAAAACTACTGCATTCCTCCTTCCGTTGTAAAGCAGAACACGAGAACAACAACAAAAATATTAAGGATCCTTTACGTTTTATAAACTTGATCGAAAGGATGTAATTTATACTTTTAAGCAGTTACGTATTTAATTCATTTTCTAAATAACATTTTTATTATTTTCTTGTATTTTCACTCGAATCAAAAGAAATAATTAAATTTTTTACCGAAATAAAAAAAAACATAAAATTTTGCATTTAAATATTTCTAAAATAGCATAGCGTTTCTTGTAGATATCTAGGGATTTAATAAAAATACATTACAGTCAAGTGTTTATAGCAACACTAATTCTATTTTGGGACAGACTTTGTCATTTTGAACAAATTTTGGAGGACGAAGATGACATCTAAGTCTGTACCCCTCCTCTATCCAGGATCCCACAACAAATCAGTGGTTGAATACTTGATCTTGACGGATTTGAGGCACAACAGAACCACTAACACGATGCTTTTTAAGGAACAATGAAGTATCGGCCCTGAAACCCACTGGATCTGAAGCCGATACATTAAATCAAGGTCCCCACAATCATATTGCTTGAAGTATAATCGTCCCCTCAATGTCAATAGATTTAAGGCGTTATTAAACGCAACAAAGCTAGCCTATCAGCAACCTAAAACAATTCAATTGCTTTCATTAATAGGATATTTGCAACTGCAGGGAGTCCCAAAAATTCGTTTACAAACTTTTAAGATTTATTAAATACGTAAAAATATATTCATGTAATACATATTTCTAGGAAAATTAAGTAAATAAATGATACTACAGAGAAATTATGTATACGACAGGATTAATGGAATACAAGTATGTAAAAGCACAATATTATGATATCATAAATAACAGAGTTTTAAATATGAATGATTCAATGTTGTCCTATATATATGTAAGAATAATTATTGATAAATACTTGTTGTTTTACTCCTGCTCTCAAAATTTCTATGCATGCAATTGTATTTTGTTTACGATTAGCTCTTCTAAATTATTTGTCAAAAACTATTTATTATGATAGAACACTACTTTATGCAATAAACTTCTACAACTTTCAGATAATGATTTACTTAGTATGATATTAAGTAGAAATCAAAGCATCTAAAATGCATTTCTAAAATTGTAAATTCTAGCATTTGAGATGCTACTTCTTTAAACTGATTTTAAAAGCTGCAATAGAAAAAAATGTGAATTTTTGATGATAAAAATTAATTTTGTCAGTCATATATCACTTCTTATTTCTACACATATGAACAAAAACAACTGCAATATGTTTTTAACATTCTTTTTTACTTAAATTTGCTCTGAAAATTCTTCTGAATTTTGTCGCGAGTCTATTATGTTCTTTATATTTTCCCTTAAAGCTTTCAAGAATGAGATTTTGAAAGAACCTGAGATAGATATTACTTTCAACCAATTTTCAACAAGTTGGGTGATATTAAATAAGTATCAGTGAATCCAAAAATCTTTTCAGGAAGTCGTGAATTTTCTGTCTTTATATATATTATATACTTCTACGTTCATTTCATTTATTTTTGGTCTGAAGGTAAATATTGTATATGTAATATTGAGTCACTTTAAGTCTGGACAGCTTTAATAAATTTCAAACAAAAACAATATTAATACATGAATTCGAGACTTGATTCAGTATTAAGTACAATATACAGACATGGATGCATTTTTTTAAAAAAATCTTGAAGTTGTAGGAATGAAGCAATGCCATTTTAAATAATTCATATATCCTGAAATAGGAACAAAAATGGTTTTACTTAATCTTTAGTGGGTCCGACGTCCTGGAACAGAGGTAGCACATCTTCTCCGTGTTCTGGACGTCCTGGGGTTCGGACGAGTTGTTCTCCATCTGTTCTGCCTGTAATATGTTTGAATATGTCCCCCTGTATAAAGGGGATGTTCAAGCGAATATGATGTGTGAGTAGCTGTTCTAAATGTGAGGTCTTTATGTAATGTGCTGCCTACTTCTGTAAGTCCCGAGTGATTTTTAGTGGTGCACGGGGATTTCTAAATGTTAAAAAAACTATCAGAAAATCGCATTAACTCATATTAGGAAACCTCTTCTTCGAAACATAATTCATAACCATATGCCTAAAAATGCTGGAAAATGAGATTTTCTTTTCATGTAGGTCAAAAAATTTATTTACCCTCTTTTAACCAGAAATAACAGCCCGGGCTATTAATATATTGTTATATATATAAAGCCATGTGATGAATGGGAATATGAGGTAACTGTATTTCCCAATATGCTTTAAAATTTCTCTGAAACTCGTTGTACCCATATATATTTATGTGAGCTTCTATGATTAACAAAGCTCGAACCTCTGATATTTAATATATCCCTAATGAAAAAGGAAGGGTATTAAACAATGATATTCAAACGTATGGGACTCCTACCATGGCTTCTGTGAAAGGTGTTCCGTTTTTATCCTTTTTGGGTAAGTATAAATATCATTAAAGGAAGCATAATCAAAGGCTTAGTGATGATAACTGAACATATATTTTCTAAGTTAAATAAAAGTTAATTGATTTATATTTTCAATTCCAAATATATTTTTATAATAGTTTATGTCCAATAGATTAATGAAAATTTTCTAGCTCTTAAAAATAAATATACTATTGATAGAGAATGTGATGGATGTTCAAACTTCTGTTTCATACCATACCAAAACTGACCAATTTGCATATTCACTTAAGGTCCTAGTTAATTTATAATAGAATTTGAGCAATATTATCTTCTCAAGAACAAATGGTAGTAGAGTTGCATTTGAGCGAGAACCGATTTCAATTTTTTTCATTGCTGTATCATTATTTCATGAATTACTTCCATGAACAGAAAATAATCATGTTAATAGAATAATATAATAATAATAGGTAAATATTAAATAAGATTTATTCACATTTCTCACTAATATATGCGTCATGATGTAACGGTTTTAAAAAATAATATTCTTTCATAGGCATTTAATATCTATTATTTTACAAGTTTCCATATCTTTTCTTCCAAATTGTAATTTCTTTGGTTTAATAATTCTACAATAGTCCAAATATTGCATAATATTCAATATCCAAAATACTGTATTATATTAAAAAATATTCGTAATATTATATAAAAAATTTTAATGTGGAATTATAGAGTGTAATAGAGTACACTATTTTGAAAAATTATACACGAGTTATGAGATTGTAGCTTTAATATATTAAAACGATTGGTCTTCTAAAATTTATTATTTCCCTCTTCAGAGAGGTGTAATTAAATATATTATATATGTAAAATATTTTACAGACTTATTCCAATTTAAAGAAGTTTCGTATTCTAGGAAATTGTAAGAAAATTGTTTGCTTTCCATAAAAGTTTTTTTTTCATAAAAAAACTTTAAAAAAAATCCCATTTGTTAGCTATTTTTCTTTGTCAATGCTTTTAGTTTGAAAACTAAATTTAAATAGCGAAAAGAAAGAGGCGCATGTTTCTCCTTTATTTTCCTTTTTTTAAAGAAATATTATTCGAACTGTATTTATCGGCTTATAATTTATTTATTTGAGAGACATTTCTTGCACTTAAAACGCAAAAGACATTTCTTATGCTATACATTAGTGATGAGTTGTACATTCAAGATATTTCATGAAGCAATTAACTTTTGAAATCTCCTTCACGAAAAAAAAATGATTAAAGAAATATGCACCCCTCGAACAAGCGGAATCTCCTTGAAGGAAAAAAATAAATTTGATTTATTTTGAAATGGAAAATGCCTCTTCAAAAAACAAGGGGTAATAATAGAAGATGAAGAAAAAAAATGAATGAAAAATTTTACTTCAATTACTTTCCATCTTCTTTTGTACATTCATCCTGAAAATCATTAAATGATATCTATCAAACGTTCCTTCAGTAACAGAGATCATTAAATTGCATAAAAGAATCAGTAATTGCTATTTGATGTTGCCTCAGTAATCGCAAAAAAAGTTCTTTATTTTTATCCTAATGAATGGTGAGCGATTATTAATGAAGTACTCCTTGAAGAGAGCATCCTTGAATTGGAGAGGATCGAAAGGTCTTTTCAGTAAGATTAACATTACGTCACTTAGGGGAACTTCTTTTCGAAATGCATTAAATCTGCTAAAATCCAACTCAGACGTTGACAGCTATTTTCAACTTGTTCTGAAGTCTCTATAAGATTTATGAATAATTTTTTGTTTCTTTGAACAAATATGATGAGAAAACTCTAAAATGGAGAAAAAATAATAAATATTCTTGAAGATTCAAATAATATTATATTTATATATCTATATATCTAGATCTATCTATCTATCTACCTAACTATCTCTCTCTCTCTCTCTCTCTCTCTCTCTCTCTCTCTCTCTCTCTCTATATATATATATATATATATATATATATATATATATATATATATAT
>JAOUZG010048510.1:23630-44796 GCA_026289955.1 Argiope argentata | reverse complement strand
TATATATATATATATATATATATATATATATATATATATATATATAAGGAACTGGTAAAAGAATACCAACCTTTGAAAAACGCATCTGCTTTCAAAGGAACATACATAATAGTAATGCAGTAGTGGTAAAAGCAGGTAAAAAAAATTTCACTCGTAAATTTCGTAGACATCAAAATCTCCTTACCAAAACAACGTTGTGTCCTTACATGATAAAAGATATATTATTTTTCAAAAGGAAAATAACTGGTTGTTATATTTACCTGCAGATCCAATTACCAGCAAGGAATTATCTTGTAGTCTGTAGGGAGATACAGAAAAATGTCGCAAACTTCCGGCTTTGTGGTAAGACATGGACGTTTTGCTGAAGGCATCAATGAGATTGCCCTGCCTCTGATAGAAATTTTTTATTCTGTGAAGAGTTTTCCATGGATCAAATTTATCGACTCTCAGAAATGCTATAAGGAATTCTTCTTCTAAACAGGGTTCCATATCAGTACAACCTGCAAAAGATAGTTTTGGATTTTTTTTTTTAGTTTCTAAAAAATGAAACTGAAATACAAATAAGAAATTAGAATTCCATGATTAGCACAGCCGACGTCTTGGCGCGGGGAGCCCGTCTTGCCCCATATCTGAGCATCCTAGGTTTGAGTCCTGGTTCTGGTATGGTTGTTCTTTATCTGTTCTATGGGTGATATGCTTGAATGTGACCCGCTGTAAGAAGGAGCTGTGCAAACGACAATGATGCGTGAAGTAGCAGTTCCGTATGTGAAGTCTTTCTGAAATATGTTTACTTCTGTAAGCCCCGTTTGAATTTAGTGGGATTTCTAAATGTTCAATAAAGAAAGGATTTTCCAATTATTTCAATATATATAATTATCCATCGCTGTCAGAATCTGTTCAGATTTCATGGATCAAGGCACATGTAGGCTAAGACGGGAATGAAGCGGCGGACAAACTTGCCAAAACAGCGGCTAGTGTTAATGTAGATCGGAATATAACGAAGCTTCGAAGATCTCATCTGAAGAACATCCTCCAAAACGATATGATGACAAGATGGCAAAAGGAATGGGAAGAAGGCCAAACAGGTCGTTCCACATATAACATAATACCGAAAGTTTCTCTCTACGCTGCAAACTGGAACAGAGCGAATGTCCTTTTCTTCACTGGACCCGGCCCATTCCCGACATACCCATACAGATTCCATCTAGCCAACTCTCCTTGCTGTGGCTGTGGGGAAATAGGATCTCCAATTCTCTATGCCACAGAATGCTTACTCACTCTCTCATGGGAAATGAGAAAGACAGAAAGAAGTCTCGAAGAAAAATGGTACAGGAGAGTTGCATCAAATACCCTTTCACGCCGCAAAATCCACTCCATAGTAAACCATATTCATAAATACCAAAACCTCTTCAAGACCTACAATAGTTGAGACCAGAATTCCTCTTGGGAAAATCAACCCAAATTATAATTTAAAAAGTCCCTCAAAAGGGCAGATCTCATGATGGAAATCGAGACCCCAGGACCCAGATGGACGCTACGTATATCTGACTCTACAGTGATTGTTTATTTGCCATACATATGTTCACAATTTGATTTGTCAATCCCACACACCCCCCTTTTCAGTTGGTGATCTAATCCCACAGTAAGTTCGACCCTTAGTTACCATTTGGTTCAGTATCCTCTATCCAGTTATAACTTCAGCAAAAAAATTGAACAGAATCGTGTAAGATTTGATGCCGAAGGCATTCTATCTGGAAATCCCCGAATGCTGTATCGTCTCTTTTTTCCCCTTTAACAAATTTTTCCTTTTTTTCTTCTCTTTCTCCCCTCTTGTGCTTATCCAACTGGTTAGATAACCTAGCGTTATAGGCACCGCGGGCACAGGATGGCGTTATGTTATGTCAGTAATGCTGGGAGGAATATTCACACCTTTTATCTGTACCATGTTGGATGTGAAATTTTGAGTCCTGTTTCGGCTTATAATAGTTGAAACGCCGGCTTTCTGGCACAGACGTAGTGCGTCTTCCTTGTATTCTGGGAGTCCCAAGTTCGAGTTCCAGTTTGGGCATGGTTTTTCTTCTGTGTACTATCTGGGAGATGTGGAAATGTCCACCCCCCTGTAAATAGGGATTGTGTCAGCAAATGTGGTGAGTGTCGTACTCTTGGTCCTTGTCTTGGCTAAGCCGTACTCTTGGCTCTAGTTGTCTAACAAGAGACGCTCCATTTCGGCTTAAATCTGCTGCTGTATCAACGGGGGACATGTCCATGGCAAGTGCCATAAGTAACAACAACAACATGTTTAAAACAGAGTTTTCTTACATTAAAATTGATTCATTAATAGATATGACAGTAAATTTAAGCATTGAAAACAGTAAATGTTAGTGAATTGAAGTCTAATGTTGTTATAATTTTATATTGATTCTGATTCATTTATATTTTTCCTTTACGAAACGAAGGAACTTAAAAAAATAATTTGTTTTAAAATTGTCTTTCATTTGTTTTTCTCATTTTACAATCTAAAATGCATTATTATTATTATTATTATTATTTGGTAGTGGATTAGTTTCTGTTTTAATCCGATTTTAGTGATTAGTTTCAATTTGAGTGTTTGTAAACGTTTTGAATAAAAATATATCGAATTAGAAAGAAACAAAACTTTTAATCTAATCCTGCATTTTCATCTAAAGTGTGCTAATTTTTAAGCGCTCTATCAATGCGCATGGTACATATTCCTCAACAGTTTTTGTTAATTAGTTCTAAGACTTTGTTAACGGTTCATCTACACAGTCAGTTCTTCTAGTAAGTCAACAAAATAATATAACTCTTCACCTTCATGACTGTTCAAGGATATCTTGACTTTGCTATCATCTTTTTATCAATGTTAATCTGAATGATTGTACCGTTGCAACTACAACACTGTGATTGATTTCCAAGAGCCATCACCGGTTACAACACAACCCTTCTCTTAGGAAGTAAGTCCCGTTATCAATGTGAAAAGCTTGACCACCAGCTTTTTATGTACCCTCCAGATTGGCTAGAATCAACCACCTCACGGGAAGCAACTCTTCTATAATTATATTCCTTAATAAAAAAAGCTATACAATTCAACTTAAATTATTAAAAAAAATATTATGTAAGTCTTGCCGGTTTGTTAGTCCTTTTTTAACCAGACTGTTTAGACTGGGGAAGACACAAATAATCTTTAGAGAGTAACTTTAAACTGGCAACTCCGAACCAACGGGAAGCACCCGAAAAAATCTGAGTGTTTGGAGCAACGCAACAGCAACTCTGCGATTGATTCCCAAGAGCAATCACCGGCTACAACACACCCCTTCTCTTAGGAAGTATGTCTCAATATCAATGGGAAAAGTCTGACCCCCTCCTTTTTGTGTGTCCACCAGATTGACTAGAACCATCCACCATAGGGGGAAGCTGTTCTTCTGTAATTACTATTTGCCCCCTATTCTAGGAGCCCTTATTTCTATTTACAGAGTAAAAATAATTCTCAACCAGTTATGTTTCCATATTCTCAAGCATGATGTGGATGTAAAGATGACCCCATTTAACTAATGAATAATAAGCAAATATGAATTCTCATATACTTCCAAAACTCCTAGAAATCCTCTCTGTCCCTCAAGATTATTTAGGCGAGCTTCTCTGATGAACAAAGCATGCGCCAAGTATAATCAATAAACCATAGTTGAGAAAAAAGGAGGAATTTTCGCAGTGATATGTAGACATCTTGAGCTTCCGCCAAGCAATTTCGTTCAGTGATATTTCGGCCTTTCAATATTGATAGATTTAAAGAAAAAATGGGGCTGTTGTTCTTACTAATGGCACTTGCCTATGGATAAGCCCCCCGCTGATACAGCAGCAGATTTAAGCCGAAAGGAGCGTCTCTTGTTTCTGAAGTAGCGCCAACTAGAGCCAAGAGTACGGCTTAGCCAAGACTAGGGCCAAGAGTACGACACAGTCCCTTTTTACAGGGGGGCACAGTCATACATCTCACACAGAAGAACAACCATGCCCAAAACATGACTTCCAGAACACGAGGAAGACGTTCTACCTCTGCCCCGGAAAAGAAAAACATTCATTAATATAGAGTATAGAAATAATTTTGTTAACATTTTATTGAATTCTAATTTCAAAATGTCATAGTAAGAAACTTTAAAAAAACATATAAAACAATGATTGAAATCCATTGTGCAATATAGAGAATTAAAAAAAAATCTTACTTTTTAATTCCCTCCAAAGCAATTTTAAAGAAGCAGCTCTGTTTTCTGGTGTTTCGTTTATTTCTTTCCGCCATATCTGGACTGAAGGGTCATCAATGTCTTCTGCATCAAAGCGTAAGTATTTGGTGCTGGAATGGTTCATTATAACAGATGGACTTATTCTAAAACAGTGACTAATGTTATAAAGAAATTCTATAAATGTATACATATACTTTTTATTATGTACTTGACCCACGACTTTGTACTCATAGAAAAACAAACAACTAACCTAAAAACAATTAATTTACAGAACATACCTGAAACAAAGCAAAACAGCAAATCGAGCACGTATTTTTTTAATCAAGTCAAGTCAAGTCTATTTTATTTATCGACTGAGATTAAGATAGCAATATTTAACATATTTTTTTAAAAAACTTTTAACTAATATGAAAACAAAATTGTCATCAATTACAACACTCAGCAAATGCGTGAATTTTTGACGCCAATAGGGGAAAGCAAATGCTTGAATTTTCTACACCAGTTGGGGTAACGCAATACCGATAAAAAAATTTTATTGTCCCTTGTTATGTTTTATTTTAATTCAAAAGTACTTCAGAATGAATCACCAAAAAAAAATTCATTAACAATGTTTATTGTTAAATGCATCAAACTCTAAGAAAATAAACAGAATGGTTTGAAATAATCGGTCGAAAACATGTTAAGCCTAACCTCATTAGCGTGGGGAGGGGAACTAAAGTCTTACCCGTTTGGCAATAAGAAAATAAAGAGTTTTGGAATCTTTGCATTTTTTTCCCTCTCTATAAGAACTTGTCTGAATGAAAATTAAAAAAAAAAGCCGAATTGGTCGAGGCGTTCTCGAGTTTTCAGCTTAGCAACGCTTTTGGTGATTCATATAAATGATTATAATTATATAATCTTATTAACGATATTATTTATTTTCTAATCATATCCAGCTAAAATAATCAGTTCATTAAAACAAAAATTAGAAGAGTGATGCAAAGATTTTTTAAGACCTTTTTTTAATTAATTTATTTTATTGTTTATTATTATTTAAATATTTTTATTAATTTTTTACTTATAGTTATTTGATTATTTTTTATAATTGTTTTATTATTTATTTATTTATTTATTTATTATTTTATTTTTTATTATTAATTTTATTTATTTTTCATTATTTTATTTATTTTTACTACTTATTTACTTATTTGTTATTTTAATTATTTTTATTATTTATTATTGATTTTATTTATTTTGACACGAGATTTTAATAGATCTTTACACTTTAATTGGCCTGAATCCAGAAAATTAGAAACATATTTGCTATACCCGCAGATGGACACAGTGATCTATCAGCAGCTATAGTCTCCTCGGATCTTTCTCGTAAACAATTAAATAAAAGTGTTATTCTATTCGGAAACATAAAAACTGTTTTTGACAAAATTAGGAACATTACGTCAGATTCTAAATTTTTGAAGTTTTAGGCCTTTTTGTACTTGAAAGAAAATCGAATTCTTTTTTGGAAGCCTTTTTTCTCCTTTTTTGGCCGATGCAAACTAAAATTTCACCAAGACCTTCCTTTGTAGAATTAAGGTTGCATGTAATATTTAATTTATCTAATCCATATTCTTTTTGAATTATCGCGTTTAACGGCTCTCTTGTAAGTATTGCTCGTTAAAACCATTAGACCAAATTTATTCTCACTGGTATGGTGTGAAAAGGGGGATGCAAATTTAGGTATCGTCCTCGTCATCTGACCATGGTTCATAATTAGTAGGTCAGTCCCAAAATAGTGCTAGTGTTGTTTTACAACGACACTTTAATGTAACTAAATTAAACTAAAATCGTATAAATTAAAATGGGTATGTTTTAATTTGGTAAGAGGTTCCACACCAAAATTATTCTGTTTCTTTCGGTTTAAAAAAACATCAAACAGATTCTTGTATGTGTTGTGAGCTAGATTATTAATTACTACTTGAATTATTTTCATCATTGGAATTATAGATCTGAATGAAACTTTCGACAAAATTTCTTCAAAAGAAAAAAAAAATGATGGTTTTGTATATTTTTGAATTAATTGAACTAAACAATTAAACATTCGACAATCCTAAAAAAATAAATATCTATGCGTCATATTTAGATCAAAATTGTAGGTTAATCAAATTAGCATCAAATATATAAATAAATAAAATAAATTCAGTTCGTTTGATTGTTGGTAAACACGGAGCCAACAAATTGTTCAAAGTTTACTAAGCTTACTTTGTCTTTTATAAAGTAAGATAAGCGATAGATACATTTTTCGAGCAAAAGATAAACAACAGGCTAATTTACTTTTTATACGTGATCTAAGCAACAATATTCTCTGAATTGATGTAGCCAAAAATGCACAAAAGAAAAACCAAGAAACTCGTCAAATTGTGGAAACCTACAAATAGTTCAAAGTTTACTAAGCTTACTTTGTCTTTTATAAAGTAAGATAAGCGATAGATACATTTTTCGTGCTAAAGATAAACAAAATACTAATTTACTCTTTATACGTGAGCTAAACAAAATATTTTCTGAATTGATGTAGCTAAAAATACACAAAAGAAAAGCAGGAAACTCTTCAAATTGTGGGTGTATAATATACTCAAGATATAACCTTATTTCTTTATCTGCATTTCATGTAAATATAGAGGAATTCAGTCGTGGGCGTATAAGATATATAACATACAATCAGAGTAAATTTTCTATACTTTATAAAAGCAGAAAACGTGCAAGATTTTGAAAACAGAAGATGCAGAGTTGATAAACTTACACAATTTCTTTATATTTTAGATAAGTAAAGAATGCTTCAATTTGTGAAGACGAAAAATAAAATGGCGGAGGAAAGTCTTCCGTTAACTTGAATTCTTATACATATCTGCAATTTTTTTCCTGAATAATTTATTTTAACTTATCTAAAACTTCTTATCTTTCATATTTTTTGATTTGGTATCTAAATAATAGAAATTTTGTTTTATTCATCCATTAATTTAAAATTTAAATTATTGAAAGTATTAGACAATATGAAAAGGGAATATGGATTTTAAATTTTCCATTTTACGTGTAAAAAAGAATTTTCCTTAAAAATTATTACATATTTATATATTTACAGAATACAGGATTTTTTTACGTTCTTTCAATCTTTTTTTTACATTTCCTCAACATATAGAATGAGCGAGAAAGCGTAAGAAGAAAGGTGAACCGTCCCCTCTCAGCCATACAACTGTAGATTATATATACACTGAAGTGACAAAAGTCATGGGATGACTGTTAATATCGTTTCGGTCCTCCTTTTGCCCGGCGAAGGGCAACAACTCGACGTGTCATGGAGTCCACAAGTCGTTGGAAGTCCTTTGCAGAAATATTGAGCCATGCTGTCTGTATAGACGTCCATAATTGTGAAAGTGTGGATGGTGCAGGAGTTTGGGCACGAACGGACCTTTCGATGATGTCCCATAAATGCTCGATGGGATTCATGTCGGGCGATATAGGTGGCCAGATCATGCGCTGGAATTGTCCGGAATGTTCTTCAAACCAATCGCGAACAGTTCTGGCCCGGTGACATGGCGCATTGTCATCCATAAAAATCCCATCGTTGCGTGGGTACGTGAAGTCCATGAATGGCTGCAAGTGATCTGCAAGCAGCTGAACATAACCATTTTGCACCAGAGGACGTAGACCATGCCATGTAAAAAGAGCCCACACCAAATTGCAGCCACCACCAGCTTGAACAGTGCCTTGCTGACAGTTTGGGTCCATGGCTTCGTGGGGTCTGCGCCACACACGAACTCTACCATCAGTTAGTAATAACTGAAATCGTGACTCATCTGACCACGCCACGGTTTTCCAGTGGTCTAGGGACCAGTCGATATGCTCACGAGCCCAGCAGAGTCGCTGTAGGCAAAGTCGTGCTGTCCTTAAAGGCACTCGAGTCGGTTTTCTGTTGTCATAGCCCAAGGAAGACAAATTTCGCCACATATTCCTATCGGACACGTCCCTCGTACGTCCCACATTGATTCCTGCAGTTATTTGACGAAGTATTGCGTGTCTTCTAACATTGACCATTCTACACAGACGTTGGCGGTCTCGGTCGTTAAGTGCAGGTGGTCGCCCACTGCGCTGTATATGATGGGATGTGATGCCTGAAATTTCATACTCTCGGCACACTCTTGATACTGTGGATCTCGGAATGTCGAATTCACTAACGATATCCGCAGTGGAATGACCCATGCGTCTAGTTCCAACTAACATTCACGTTCAAAGTCTTTTAATTCTCGTCGTGCCGCCATAAATCACGAAAACCCTGTTCACATGAAAAACTTGAACACAAATGAAAGCTCTGGAAAACGAACTGAGCATTTATACTTTTTCGCTGCGATACTACTGCCATCTTTATATTTGCATATTGCTATCCCATGACTTTTGTCACTTCAGTGTATATCATATATCAAAGAATATCGCATTTACTTTGCCTTATTTATTATATTCCATCTATGGATAAATTGGAAAAAATTGTATAGATATAAATGTAAAGCTAATGGATTATTGGAGATAGCCGATTGCTGAAATTGGCCTTAAACCGATATAATAAAAAAATGTAAGCCATTACAAAATTTTCAAAACTGAAGAATTAGAATTTAGATTCTGAATTACCATCACGTTTTTATTAATAATTATAGTATAAAAATACTTCTGCAATAAGATAAAAGCAGGAAATTTAATCGATGTTATTCGAAATATTTTGGATGTATAAGTTCATCAATACATTTCACATGACTAAATATTACTAAAAAATTCAAATCTCGGTAAAACAAAATTTATATTATAAAATAAAAATTTCTCAATTGAGATTTTGATTACTGTTAACTCTCTTTAATGTATTTTATTTTTTCTTATAATTTAATTAATTTTATATACTTTTGTATTATGTCTTTATCATTTTATTAATATAGATGGAAGTATAATGTTACAGCATATGCTTATAAGACTTTAATCACAATAACTTTCAAATGATTTTTTTATATTTATTTTTCTTTCGCTGTTAGAGAGTTGTTGACGTAGCGTTACTATAGATTATAGTCAGTATAGCGTACATTGATGTATTTGAGCATTTTTTAATTTTACCATCGTCAATCATCTTTAAGCAATTCGATTATTTGTTAGCAAAATTCAATAAAGAATTCCATGCGAAATAATTTTAAATACCAAATAATTAATAAACATATTGTAAGGTTAATATATAAAATAATTCTAGTTGCCATAAATTTTCTTTTTTCTTTTGCTCAAGTTGTCTCGTATAATAGAAATACACAATTAAGTGCTTGTATATGATGTTAAAGAATTAATTTGTATTGGAATAATGTATATTTTCAATTTAGGAAATTTTCATTTTGTTTGGAATAATGTCTATTATCAACTAAGACATTTCAATTTAATGTCTATTTTATATTGGAATAATGTCTATTTTCAATTAAGACATTTCAATTTAATGTCTATTTTCAATTGGAATAATGTCAATTTTCAATTAAGCCTTGTTAACATTTAAGTGCACTCATAATACAAAAGTAATAATTTAACTTTTCAGAAAATGAGATATTATATTACAAGCCTAGTTGCCTTTTCCATCAATTTTGCAAACTTATAAATCAATAACAATCAATATTAATAAACTTAGAAATGCAAATTTTAGAGAAAATTTTACTTACTTCATTATAACTTAGATCAGCAAAGTGTCTCAAGTCGTAAGTAATTTTCGAAATACTTTCATTTCTAGAATACTATGTTATACAAATGAATTTCCCCCATTGTCTCCATTCAAATCGTTAATTTTCAACACATTTACTAATGCATATTCCGGACAATATCCTTTTAAAAGTAATGGCATTTTAAAAGTTGTACACAGCATGACTGATTAAACACAGAATGCTGAATTACCAAATCGACAGTCAGCTGTTTTAATTTTATCACCGCCAAGTAATGTATTGGCAGGTGTTTCGTCATAAGCGCAAAAGTTTAAAATAATAAACAAATTGGAAACGAGACGTGCTTCTGAGACTGACGTGAAAGGAAAGGAGTTCTTTCATAATTACGTCTGAAATGTATGTGTTGGCAACGAGTAAGAAATATAATTAAATGTGAAAAAGATACAACAGTATTTCTGATTAGTAAAAGACTTGGCCGAAATGTTTTGTTTATATAAAAAGATTTAATAATTGTTTATTTCTATAAATGGCTGTAAATATGGTTCACAATTCGTTTCATGTAGTGCAGTGAATCGGATTATGAATCAAAATTCTTTTCTTCTTCAAAGATTTTTTTCCCTTTCAAATCCAGTGTGATTTAAATGAATAGCAAATATGATTTAAATAAATAATCTTGTGTTTAACAAATTTTTGGTCATTTGTAAAACAAGTCAATATTGACTAAAAGTACAAATTATTTGCTTCAAATTCTAACTGCTTATTATCATATAAGAACACGTTGTTTTGGTTTTTAAATTTTGATGTCTCCGAAATTTAAGGGGGAAAATATTTTTACTTGCTTTTATCAGTATTGCATTCTTTTTATACATGCTTCTTTGACAGAAAATGCGTTTATAAAGATTGACCTGCTTTTATCAGCATTGCTTTATTATTACGAATGCTTCTTTGATAGCAAATGCGTTTTTAAAAGGCTGACAAAGAACTATGACTTGATAACTGGTATTTCATCTCAAAATCGTTCGATCTCCACAGCTTTGTTTGCGGGCCAGATAAATTGAAAATGAAAGTTTTAAAAAATTATCCTTGTACTTATATATATAGAGAGAAGGGGTGTGTGGACCTATAGAGAAGACTCGTGATTGTTTCAAACCAGTTTAAAGTGGTTAATGAATTAAAGGAATTAAGGCAAAGAATGACTTAAAAAATAAGTATGTTCTAACATGATAACATTACATTAGTGATAGAAGTTTTCATTTTCTTTTCATATATTTGTTTTTTAATCCATTTACAAAAGGGCTCGACTTACTAAAGGAGATATAACTTATATAAGTTATAAAGATTTTGGTTTATAAAATTGAGAGTTGCAATGAGTAATTATTTGGAACATTTTGGAATTAAATGACATTATTTTGAAAAGTGTATAATAGAATGAGACGCTTAATAGAAATAAAATTTTCCATAATTAATAATGGAAAGGCAAAAAAGTGTTTGAATAGAAAAATATTGCTAATGTAATAGGAAATAAAAGAATTGCTACGACAAAGAAATTATTTGAAAGGAGAAAAAAAGAGGTCATTCGAATTTGAAAAGTGTTTACAAACTTTTCCGGTAGTCTTATTGAGAAGGGTATGTCCAGGGTCTAAGAGTTTTTTGCTATTAAGCCTAAATCCAAGAAATTACCGAAATATCAACGCGTTTTTTAAATCTCTACATTCTTTATGAATAGAACAATCAGAATATTTTACGGTATTACTATCACTATTATTCAAATCTGTTCCAGAATGAGTTCCTCATGATAGACGTACTGGAAAAAAAAATCGGGTGTTCATTTCATTTCATTTCACTTCTACTACTTTTCAGGCTATTAATTGAAGTGGGTTTGTGCTTAAGCTCTTTCAACAGGCTTAGGTTTGACAATTGAAGGTCAAGGACCAAACACTCGACGCAAGGGTATTCGAGTAACATAGCAACTAGACAAAAGTAATTATTTGTGTCTGGAGGAGGTTATCTGGCTTATGAAAGTTTCACCGCTTACTATTTCACCAGAGAGTCAGTGGTGAGTCAAAATATGCATTTTGCTCAAGCGTATGGCGAGCGTTAGAGTGAGTCTGACGACTTTTGCTGCGGTAGATGGCGCCACGATATCTACATGAAGTTGCGTTGTGAAGGTCACCAATGAAAGGTCAAGGTCGAAACTCGTGACGCTAGGGTTCGTAGCCGAGTAACATAGCCACTAGACGAAAGTAATTACTCTTGTCCGGGGAATGTAAGCTGCGTTCTGCCATATAGGTACGGTAGACAGTTGTCTTTCAATTTGATAAAAGTTCCAATTTTTCCAGTAGCAATGAAAATTTGGAAGTAAGACTTGCAGTTTTATAATAATGAAATTCCATTCATTCAAAGATACTGGATAAAGAAATGAAAATTTCAGTGATATCGTATTTAAAATTCCATCTTGATTTATGTTGTGTTAATTTCAAACCTTTCCTACTCTTTTTGGCTTTAATTTCCCAATATAAGGAAACTCTATCATTGTTATAAAAGTTTTTCGATAACTTATTTTCCCACGCTTTTTTTCTCTCTTTATTTTCGATTGTAAGGCATTCAAACATTTGATTGTGAGAAGATCAAAATGCATTTTCATTTACCACATACTATGTGGGTTGCTACAAACTGCTTTGCGTTCAATCCATCTTAATAATAAATATTACTTTGCTCTTGATCAAAAATTTTAAATTTCTGAATAGCTAATCGAAATTACAGTAATATTATACTCTTTACATTGTTTTTTTTTAATAACGTAATGGAACTGTCTAATGAATGATCTGTTACGATGGGTTTACACTCGATCGGTTATAAAATGGCAAGTAGGTAGCGCATGCATAGAAATGTGGCAAAATACTGTTCCGTCGACGGCAAGTAATTATCCAGACGGGAGAACTACAAGCCGTTATATTTTATTTTTTCTTACTGCTCATGCAATTGTAGAATTTGGCGTGTTTTTTGGCGTGAAAAATTTATCACTTATCGTCGATTGATTTCGACATTTTTTGCTCTTTGTAGAGGAAGGTTGTGCCTTTTAAAGAAATGTGTCATTTCCTTTTTGAAATTTTACATATTTAGGTATGTTGATTTTTTTTAATTTTACCAATTTTTTTGTGTAACTATCCATCATTTTTTTGCGATGAGTAGTGAAAAAGTAAAGTTTAAGGATTCTAAAACGACAATTTATAGCCAAGCATGGAATGCCTGGATCTATTTTAATTGTGACAAACATAAATTCAGTCTTTTTCTACGCATATTCTGCATAGTTGCCGTCTTATAATTTGCCGTGTGTAAACCCGGCATGAGAGATTAAATAAATCTTATATTTGATAATTGGTTTTTAACTTTAGTATTCAAGATAATTTTTTTCAAAAAAAGAGAGATTTATTTGGTTGGATCTGTGAGAAAAAATGCAAGCATAGATTTGTAACAAGTTTAAATAAAAATACAAAGATTAAAAGGAAATCTGCTATGAATATTTCAATGTGTCGTGCCAGAGAATCATTTCTTGAACGGCCAAGCACCACGTGATCGTGCGAGTTAAATTATATTTTTATTCATTTTTAATTCTTCCATTGAATGAGTCACTTTAGTATTGCAAACAATTCAATAAACGTTGTATTGCATTGATTGTTTTAAAAAAATATCCCATTTCCTATTTGTTTCATTTCATATAATCACGAGCTCAAAATGAAATTTTTCTAATTTCTTTTGGATGTAGTCCTTAACTTATTTTTTTTAAATCAGAGCTTTTGTAAATGCGATGGCAACGTGTTATTAAAAGCTGATTTTTTGAGATGCCCGTGCAGGTAATAAAATTTTTATTTTTCGCCTACATATTTTTATTGATGCCGAAAATCTTCATCTCAAAAACAACATCATGTTCTGATATGTTAAAAAAATTAAAGAAAAACCTAGGGATAATCCAACAATTTGAAAAGAAAAGGTGATCATGAAGATGTTAATTTGGACTAGAATGTGAAATATTGATTCAACTTTTAAATTCTGTTGATATTAGCAAAAAATGTATTCATTATGGGACTTAGAGTTTTAAATCGGATGTAGGCCGATAGGAAAATATTATCATCATATACAAATAAAGCTTCCAGCATAGAACGAAGGGTCAGTGCAGTTTAAAAAATTGCTTACTAGAATTACTTACGAATATCGCGTATAGTATCAGACAATATTGGAATCGGTGAACCTGTAGTTTTTAATAATATTTCGTAATTTTATGTGATTTTATTGAAATAAATTATTAATGGGGGTACTATCTTATAATAATATTACTGAAGGCTACTTCGATAATTCATATTACAGGTGAAAAATAATGATAAAAATTTAGCAAAAAAAGAAAAAAAGCCTAACACGGGTCACGAGATTTCTCGTTTTTAGCAGGCCGAACATTGTGGCGGTATCACGATATATCTCGTTTTCATTATTTTTTTCAGTCGATAGCCAACCAGAGTTAATTATTTTTTTTAAGTTACCAGGGCGAAGACCCCTTACGCATTCTTTTGACAACTTATTAGAAATAATTGAATGTCACCAGTGTATAGTGGTTAGTAAAGTCCTTGTTTTGAATAAAATTTCCATGCAAAAAAGAAAAAAAATATATACCGAAGTCTTACAAGAATAACGAAAAAATATTTTTATCTTTGTGCAAGACTAAATACTACGGAAACAAGTATTCAAGCTATTTGCTAGCAAAAATGCTAATGCTTTTTATTAACAATACTTGGAGAACAAGAGATAATACCTTTCTTTCACATCGCAGCTAATCGAATATTGGTAGAACACCGACAAAGGCGTCTAGATCAGGTTACTGAGTTGCCATTTTCCTTGACATCCTGCTGTGAAACCTTGTTAGCTGAAAGTTTCTTCGCTACTAATTCGAATGCGACGACGAAAGGCATACTGATTTGACAAAGCTCCGAAAAAAAGAAGTTTGAACAAATTTACCTCTAACATCCGTATTGTCTAATATAATGATATAAAATGAAAACCTGTTGCTATGATTGTATTCTCTAGTGAAAACGATGTATTTGGTTAAAAATTTTTAAATCGATATGAATATACTAATCGAATGAAGTATTGCAAACGATCCAAAAAACTTTGTCTCGCATTTATTGTTTAAAAAATATCACATTTCCTATTTATTTCATTTCGTATAATCACGTGCATATAATCATGACATTTTTCTAGGTTTTATTTGCTGGAGTCATTAACTTATTTTTTTAAATCAGAGCTTTTGTAAAGGCAAATGACAGCGCGTTATTAAAAGTTGATTTTTTTGAGATGCTCGTGAAGATAATAAAATTTTTACTTTTCGCCTATGGATTTTTGTTGACGCCACAAAACCTCCTTCCAAAAACAACATTTTTTGACATGATAAAAATGAAAGAATGATTGTTTAACTAAGAATCAAACTACCTATCAATTTTAGTTGCCAAACTCCCCCTTATAATCTCGAGTCTGTGTAGACTTATGACTTTTGAGATATTATCTTGATTAATTTGTAACAAGAAAAAAGTAATTGAGAAAAATTATTTCTTATGGTCTTTACTTTATTAAAACAATATTAAGCTAGAAAGTGACCTTCTGTTTTAATTTGTGTTAAATACCATGTTATTAATAATCATTTGTGACATTACATTGATTACTTAATAAAACAAAATCGTTTTAAAGAAACATACCACTTTTATGGATAAATTAATTAATTAGAGCATAAAGAGATTCTTATTAATCAGTCAGAATCAAGATGTGGAGTGGAGGATCTAAAATTAATTAATTTCTTTTTTTATACTCTAGCTATCATCTGTTAATATAAAAAAATTACCTTCAAAGTTTCCACTTCAGAATTAAATTGCTTTTACTTCCAAAAGAGGACTCTCTAGTACGTCATTGATCCCTAATTGCGAGCAATCGACGAGTTTTGGGGTTATTAAAACTGAATTTTTCTCACTATTAATTATATTTTCCAGTACTTCTTAATGTTTACTTTGGATTAAATGTTTTCAATTAAAATTCCCCTTTAATTTATTTTAATAATTTTGCAATACTATTAAGTAATTTTTGGCAAATGAAATATGTAGCATTTTACAGATATTGCCCAGTTACGATAAAATTTGGCATAGGTATGTTCTATTGCAAGAGATAGATCACAGTCAATTTTTAAAAAATTCATATGTAAATATATATTTTAATTAATTAAAAATTAAGTTATTCAATTACGCTGGGATACATTTTCTAAATAATGATATTTGAAGCAATATTTTCTAAATTTTGAGTAAGATTTATATGAAAGCTTAGGATAATAAATTATGTGTTATATATATACACTGAAGTGGCAAAAGTCATGGGATAGCAATATGCAAATATACAGATGGCAGTAGTATTGCAGCAAAAAAGTATAAATGCGCAGTTCGTTTTCCAGAGCTTTCATTTGTGTTCAAGTTCTTCATGTAAACAGGTTTTTCGTGATTTATGGCGGCACGACGAGAATTAAAAGACTTTGAACGTGGAATGTTAGTTGGAGCTAGACGCATGGGTCATTCCATTGCGGATATCGTTAGTGAATTCGACATTCCGAGATCCACAGTATCAAGAGTGTACCGAGAGTATGAAATTTCAGGCATCCCATCCCATCATGGACAGAGCTGTGGGCGACCACCTGCACTTAACGACCGAGACCGCCGACGTCTGTGTAGAATGGTCAATGTTAATAGACACGCAACACTTCGTCAAATAACTGCAGGAATCAATGTGGGGCGTACGAGGGACGTGTCCGATAGAACTGTGCGGTGAAATTTGTCTTCCTTGGGCTATGACAGCAGAAGACCGACTCGGGTGCCTTTACTGACAGCACGAAATCGCCTGTAGCGACTCTCCTGGGCTCGTGAGCATATCAACTGGTCCTTAGACCAGTGGAAAACCGTGGCGTGGTTAGATGAGTCATGATTTCAGTTGTTACGATCTGATGGTAGAGTTCGAGTGTGGCGCAGACCCCACGAAGCCATGGCCCCAAACTGTCAGTAAGGCTCTGTTCAAGCTGGTGGTGGCTGCAATTTGGTGTGGGCTCTTTTTACATGGCATGGCCTACGTCCTCTGGTGCAAAATGGTTATGTTCAGCTGCTTGCAGATCACTTGCAGCCATTCATGGACTTCACGTACCCACACAACGATGGGATTTTTATGGATGACAATGCGCCATGTCACCGGGCCAGAACTGTTCGCGATTGGTTTGAAGAACATTCTGGACAATTCCAGCGCATGATCTGGCCACCTAGATCGCCCGATATGAATCCCATCGAGCCTTTATGGGACATCATGGAAAGGTCCGTTCGTGCCCAAACTCCTGCACCATCCACACTTTCACAATTATGGTCTATACAGACATCATGGCTCAATATTCCTGAAGAGGACTTCCAACGACTTGTGGACTCCATTACACGTCGAGTTGTTGCCCTTCGCCGGACAAAAGGAGGACCGACACGATATTAACAGTCATCCCATGACTTTTGTCACTTCTGTGTATATATTGAATAACAAGTGACAAAATACTCTAATTTATTAATTACAATCATAATTATACATTTCTTGCTTTGTTTTATATACATTTTGACATTGTCATTATTTGTTTTATTATATTTTCAGAAGTCAACAAACATCGGTATCACTAAAATTAAATATCCAATTGCAAGTTCTTTGAATGATGGAGAAGAAAAGGTAAATTTCTGGCACCACGATTACGAAGCGTGTTTTATCTAGAAGGTAAATCTTATTATACATTCGTTTAAAATTATATATCCTACGCAGTCTTTGTTAATATCGTTCTGGTTATCATGTTTTGGTAAAACTTCATATTTCTATCATTTGGAACGTAAATTGGAGCTGGTCGGAAATAATCTGGAATTAAAATTAAAACTTCGAATTTCGACCACCAGAGGAAAATATGGCGTCTAAAGAAAAAAACTTAAATTTGAACTATAAAACTTTATTAAATACGAAATGCAATGATTAACCAATGAGCATTCCAGTTTCGTCAATCACGTATTCAAACTAGAAATAGAAGAAACAATTTTTTTTAAATTCAATTCCTATTTAGGTTAACAAAGATATTTTAGTTACTTTTTATTAAATAATTACAATTAATATAAATATGGCATAATCACTATATTAAACGTCAAAATAGAAAGCGAATTTCCTGGCAATTTTCAATTCTCCTTTAAATACAAGGTGTTCAAACTCGCAGTCTAGGGGGGATACACATCCAACGCCAAACCAACCAGACTATCCAGGCCTAAAATTAAAATTACTATAAATAATTTATCAAAAAATTATACTAGCATTGAATTTGCAATGCCAATTAAGGATTTAAAGCCAATTTTGACAACGCAAAATACGTTCTTTCTCTACATATATTGGGGAAATCAAAACAGATCATAAATTTCTAATTTTCTTTATTCAGAATTATTTTAATTCGAAAGTACTTCAAAATGAATCTAAAAAATCGATCAATTAACAATGTTTTATTTTAAACGGATCAGGCATTATGAAAATAAACAGAATTGTTCATGTTAAAACTAACCTCATTAGTGTAGGGAAAAACAGATCGAATTCGTTACTTATTTTTCGGCGGGGAAATGGAGATTTTTGGCTATAAAGTTAGTTTTTAATTAGTAATTAAAAAATTAATGAATTAATAATTGAAAAATCTGTATTAATATCGAGTATCATCCTCTTCGAGTTTTAAAAAATTTACTTGAACTTAATTGGATGAATAAACAGTATTTTATTAACGATTGAAAATTTGAAGAAGATATATATATATATAGGGAGGGTGTGATCTAATAGTAAAAATATGTAAAATATATGTGAGCTATTTGAAAAAAAAAAATGTAATTCCTGTTTCAACAGCAGCATAAAATGTGTTTTCAGGAAATGCCAGAATTGGGTTTGTTATTCTTCGTTTCAATAAAGTCAGAGTCTATGTGTTTTCTCCATAAGTTATAAAAATAAAACAAATCACGGGAATATAAGTAGGAGATGCAGGTGGTCAGGCAGTAAGAAAATGTCTCTAAATAATTAGATATTCTTCAAAGCGAACACAAAACCGCACTTGTCGAACAATATGGGTTATGGCAACATTTAACATGAAGTAACAGTTTATTGTAAACATCCACGTTTTTTTTAAATGTAAGAATATCTTCCTACTGCAGAAGGTTGCTGTATCGAGCATTTATAATGGAAACGTTTTAGAAAATTGAAACAGCTCTAATTAAAGAAAAAAATTATGAGGAATTAAATCAGTCATAAATATACATTATATACCTATTAGAAAAGTACTAAAGAGGAAAAGATCAGTGTTGATCTCAAAGCGATCTTTCTAGTTGTTACTGTGCTTTCTTGATAACAGTCTCAGTTTATGTGAATATTATTAATTTTTAAGGATGCTGTTTTTCGGACTCTTCAGATAGATTGTACCTCCTGATTTTCTTATAGGAAATAAATTTTATTATACGTCATACAATTTATCGAGATTTAAAATATATTGGATGACAAATAATAATTTTGGGCTATAAAAATGGGCTTTGAAAAGTATATAAAGAGTTGGACTATAAAAATGGGAAGAATGTCTCAATACATTCAATGCGTTGAATATTTAGGCCGAATAACGAAAAAAAAATGCTCATAAATTACAATTCTACACTCATACAAAGAGTAGGTATTGTTCTTTTTGAAAAAAAATTTTCAAGCTACTCAATCATTAAGAAGCTCACAGTTTTTAAAAGATATAAAAGTTTCTTTTTTTTTTAAAGTAAATTTATTTTTCGTTAAGATAATCTCTTGTTAGTATTCTAGAAAGCATAGGGAAGTATTTAATCGTTAATCAAAAGAAATACTTTTATTTGCTTTAAGAATATTTTCTTAGTAAAAAAACAACTTTTATTTTGTAATAAAAAATGATGTTCTAAGGACAGTAAATGAACAACTAAACATACTAATCCTAGATGTCTATCCAAGACTTAATTTTCGGGGTCTGTGTATTCATCTTTTGATAATGCAGGTTTGCTGACGTCTTGGCACAGAGGTAGCGCGTCTTCCCCACGATCTGGGCTCATTGGGTTCTAGTACCGGTTCGGGCATGGTTGTTCTTTATATGTTATATCTATGATATGTTGAAATGTGTGCTCCTCACATGTAAAAGGAGGCTGTACAAGAGAATGTGATGCGTGCGTAGCTGTTCTGTGAGTTATATCTTTATGAAATGTGTTGTCAATTTTTGTAAGCCCTATGTGATACTTAGTGTTGCACAGGAATTTCTAGATGTTCAATTTAATAAAAATCAGGTTTGAATTATATCATGTAATAAATATTATAAAAGAATTTATAAATAACAATAAAATTTCTGATATTGTCTATAAAAGATTATTTAACATAGTGACTTCAAGAAAACTGTCAGAATTTTAATTGTATAGTTAAAATTATGTTGTATTTTCAATTTGAATCCATACGGTCATGCGTATAATTACAACAGTATTGTTGGTTTAAAGACATATATTGAAGAGGCATAGTAGAATCAGTAATTAGGTTTATTTATTATTAAATTTAAAATAAAGTTTAAGCAAGAATTAGTAAATTTAAAACAAGACAAAATAAATTAAGTCTTGTATTCAATAATCAAAATGTTCTTAAAAATTGGATCCTACTCAGAACAAAAAGTAGACATAATAACATAGATGTAATGTCTGATAATTTAGGGAATCAATGGCGTATTATGTCGGCAAATTTAACGAAGATTAAATATAAAAATAAAATGACTTAACATAAAAATAAAATGACTTAAAATAAAGTTTAAGCAAGAATTAGTAAATTTTAAAACGTCTTAAAATAAATTTTAAGTCTTGCATTCAATAATCAAAATGTTCTTAAAAATTGAATCCTACTTAGAACAAAAAGTAGACATAACATAGATGTAATGTTTGATAATTTAGGTAATCAATGGCATATTATGTCGGAACCATATAAAGAAAATTAAATATAAAAATAAAATGATATCTGCGAAATTTAAAGTTGCCATGTTAGAACATTATTATTTTTAAGACATTATCCGTATTAGTTAATTTAAGTCAGTAATCAGTTTTTACTGGTTTGAAACAA
>JAOUZG010048510.1:0-16158 GCA_026289955.1 Argiope argentata | reverse complement strand
GGATACCATCATTCTCATTTTCTTTCGAACATCTTGATTAAACCATTTTCTCCATTCAGTGACGGAAATATGAGATACTGGTTGAACAATTCCTTTTTGCTCGGGATACCATCATTATCATTTTCTTTCTAACATCTTGATTAAACCATTCGAAAAGATCTTCTGTTACAACTATATTACATCTCATTCCCCCTTTATCGAAAATGAATCTTAGAGACGACTGTTTTTTATCTCTTCTTTAAATTGACAAATTAGCACGGATGGCAAAATAATAATTCCTGACGATGAGAAAGTTAAAAAGAAATGTTAAGGTTGATTATTTAACTACAATCAATATTTTTCATAGAGGGTATAGGAAAATGTTTTAATGACAATTCAAACTAATACTTTATATATAATTTTTAAGTACTCTTATGTCCCTTATTACCCTATATTTCTTATGTCCCTTATTACCTTCACAGTATCCACAGATTAAATTCATTTAATTTTAAAAAATGAATTTCAATAATATCTGTTCGAAAATAAGTTTAGGAAATAATCAACGTTCAAAAATCATTCCACAAGATAATCTACGTACAAAATTAATCTCACAAACTAATATAGATTCAAAATTCATTCCATAAAACAATATAGATTCAAAATTCATTCCACAAACTAATATAGATTCAAAATTCATTCCACAAAATAATATAGATTCAAAATTCATTCCACAAAATGATATAGATTCAAAATTCATTCCACAAAATAATATAGATTCAAAATTCATTCCACAAAATAATAAAGATTCAAAATTCATTTTTTAAAATATTTTGGTGAAGAATAATTAAAAAATTTTAAAATATTTACACCAATAATTATATTCCTTGTAAGTTGCAAACTATATTTAAAATATGTTGAAAGTTAGATTATCTTATGGTATTATTTCTAGAAGGATTTTAAAAAGAACTATGAATTACAACAAATTTTAGAAATGGCTTTAACGATATCTTTAACAGAAGGACACTCAAACGCAGGAAAATGATGAACATTTTCTGTTCTAAGCTTCAAAGTACTTTCATTTTCTCCTCACGATTTCTAGTAGTCCGGAAAACTTTTTACCTCTTCCTTTTTGAGCAGACACAATTTTTTTTATCCCAAATGCAATCGCAGACACGGGATAAGAAGTATTTTTTGATGCTTCCTACGGCTGGTGACAATGAGTTTTGTTTGAAGTTCGATTTTATTGAAGTGCTAGAGTTGATTTGGAATTTCACCGACATCAGACGATTTTATTTTCATTTCAAGATTTCAGCAAAAAAACAAACAAACAACAAACAAAATAGCCATAATTTATGACCGCGAAAATTTTAATTATAAATAAGAAACCGAAATTTATAAGAATAAATATTTCACATATTTTATATTATATATGTGAATATAAAATATACTATCTCAACTCTTTCTGTTAATAAAATGTACATTAAGTTCTTAGGGCCGGGATGGCTTGGTTGGTTGAGCGTTGGACTTGAATTCCTTACGTTACGAGTTCGAAACTCTCAGGCCAAAAGATTCCCCGAGTGCGTGGAGACTGGCACTCGTTAAATCTGTTCGTGGTCGCGAAGTCCTCCATGTCGAGAGTAATACAACTGGGTGTACTGGGTCAGAGGTGATCGTTCCCTGTTCCTGGTCTAAATTACGATCTGAGATGAATGAATGAATATGCATGAATGAAGTCCACCCCCTAAAAAAAAGGGTTATGACTTGTGTGTAGCTAAGTCGTACTCTTGGCCGTAGATGGCGTTGCTTGTAAAACAAAGAGACGAATATCTTAGGCTTAAAATCTGCTGAGCGTATCATCGGGGGCTTGTCCACGGCAAGTGCCATAAGTAACAACACATTAAATTCTTGAAATTGAGCTTTGAATATTAATAAGTTTTATCTTTTTATGTTGGCACCTGTTTGTTAATAATTCCAATGTTAACACAAACTAACGTAATTGTGCATTATATTGTATAACATTGTAACATACTATTATGTTCAAAATAATTACACACGGCACTCTGCAAGTTCAATTTTGAACGCTCTCATTCCCTGCACATTTTTAAACACTCTAGAAGCATGTTCGCAAAACAATCGAATGCACATGTGTAATTTGCATTTCTATTGTAATTTATTACAATACAAATTTGTACTCACATTGTAATTTTTGGTATTATATTTTCAAAAGTATTCTTAAATCTTACTATATATCTTATAAATTTACTTTTATATAAGTTTCTTTACATTTTAAAAAGATTTTACTTACAAATTAAAACGCGAACTTTGAAATAAAATATCAATTATAAAACACTCATAAGGTACGGTAAAAGACTGACATAGATCTAACGACGTGCTGTCTATACTGAATGTTTTCATGTGTTTCGAATGTCGATATTCATTGTTGTTGTTGTTTATGGCATTTTTTCATTTATGGCCTTTTAAACAGCTGACAGGCCTATCAGCTATTTAAACCAATTGAGCGTCACTCGTTTTTCAGTAGCGCCAAGAGTATGACTTAGCTACACACGTCACAATCCTTTTTATGGGGGAGGGACTTCATTCATGTATTTTCATTCATTAATCCACAGATAGTAATTTAGACCTGGAACAGAGAACGATCACCGCTGATCCAGTACCCCCCAGTGGTATTACTCATGGTGTTGAGGACTTTGTGACCACGAACAGATTTAACGAGCGCCAGCCACCACACAGGGCGACATTCATTTATATTGTTAACCATTTGTCGAAAGAAAAGGTAAGTATTCTTTGCCCTGGTAACGTAACAAAAAAAATTGCCTCCTGTTCGTTATGTATCGATACAGCCAAAAATAATAATAATAATGAAAATGAGATATTTCGTGATTCAGCCACAATATTCGACCTGCTAAAAACGAGATATCTCGTGATCCGGCCACATTTTTCAGCCTGCTAAAAGCCAGAAATCTCGTGACCCATACATAATGTGTTATGTTTTTTTCCCCCTTTTCTTGCTAAATTTTTATCATTAATTTTCACCGTTAATATGAATTATTCAAGTAGCATACAACAATACTATTACAAGATAGTATTCTCAGTAATAATTTATTTCAATTAAAATCACATAAAATTGCGAAATATTATTAACAGCTACAGGTTTACCAATTACAGCACTGTCCGATAATGTACGCGATATTCGTCAGTTCTAGTTAGCAAATTTTTAAGCTGCACAGACCCTTCGTTCTATGCTGGAAACTTAATTTCAATATGATGATAATATGTTCCTATCGACCTACATCCGATTTAAAACTCTAAGTTCTACAATGAAATTTTTTTTTGCTTATATCAACAGTATTTAAAAGTTGAGTCCATTTTTCACATTTTAATGTTAAATTAGCATCTTTATTATCAACTTTTCTTTTCAAATTGTCGGAATATCCCAAGGTGTTTCTTTGATTTTTTTATTACGTCAGAACATGATGTTGTTTTGGGATGAGATTTTTGGTGTCACCAAAATCCGTAGCTGAAAAATGCAAATCCTATTATTTGAACGAGCATCTCAAAAAATCAGCTTTTAATAAATCGTTGTAATTGCATTTACAAAAGCTCTGATTTAAAAAAATAAGTTAATGACTGCAGCAAATAAAACCTAGAAAAATGTCATTTTGATCACGCGATTATATGAAATGAAATAAATAGTAACTGGGATATTTTTTTAAACAATCAATGCGAGACAAAGATTTTTGGAACGTTGGCGATACTAAAGGGACTCATTCGAATGAAACCAATTAAAATAAATAAAAAATATAATTTAACTCGCACGAGCACATGGTGCTTGGTCGTTCAAGAAATTATATTCTGACATGATGCATCGTAATATGCATAGCAGATTTCGTTTTAATCTTTTTCCTTCCTTTCTTTTTTCTCTTTTTAATTTGATATCTCTGGATTGGATTACTACCTTATTGCTATTTAAAAACGCAATTCAGGTTTACATGTATTTTGCCTAGATATTCAGACGATTGCTAATCAATAGAAGAAAAATTTGAGCTACTCGATAAAAGTAAACAAACTGGAATGCTATTCATTAGTGTTACCATAAATTTTGTTTATAAAAGAAAAATTAGCAATAGCATTATTTTATACTCATATTCTGTTAATTATGGGGAAAATTAAAGCTTTTCTTTTCTTTTTTGTCTGCATCTCCCCGTCCATCGCAATATAAATACTTATTATTATGATGTAATAATAATAATTGTCATTTGATATATCATTAATTATTGTAAAACAGACCTAAAATATCATGTTTCAAGTGACTCTATCTACTAATCACAGAAAGAATAAAATACAAGTTAACAATTTTTTTTTTTCATTTAATAGATTAAAATTCTGAGTCCAAAATCCACAAAAAAATGCTCTTTCTAGTCAATGGGATGAATTTTTTTTCATGTGAGAATATGTTACTTTGGTTTGAGATTTTTGAAGCCTCAAAATACACATGCAATAAATTGGCTATTTATCACTTCTGAGGCATCAATTTTTCGATTTCAAGGTTAGTAGAAAAATAATGAAGAAGGTTAGCATTTGGTGATTTATCGTCACCTAAAGTTACAACTTGATTTCCAAATTATTCATTCTCTGAATTCTTACAAATTGTATTAATTAATTTAAGTCATTAACCAGTTTAAACCGGTTTGAAACAATCACGAGATTATCAGCTAACAAATGCGTTGATATTTAGTAAAAAGATGGGTCTTTTCATCTCAAAATCGGTCGAGTTTAAAAGTTATCGATCGAAATTAAAATTTATAGACATTTAAGTATAAATTTAGTATAATCACTCCTGACTCTTCAATCTACAGGTAGCTATTCAGAATAAGCTATAAAACTGAATGACAAGACGAATTGTTACTGCATGTCGTTAATAGTATCCAAATATATAATTTTATTTTTGAACGAGCGTTTTACAAGCGAACCTATGAAATCAAAAATGGGATACAGATCTGCACTTGCATTTAAAAATCATATACCAATTTATTTTTTTTTATAGTTGAGTCCTTGCATTCAGAAACCATCGTATTTACATTAGATTTGGCACGAAATTTGGTAAATGCTTACACTGTCAATGTTAAATATATAGGCTAAATTCCATCCATAAATCTGTATTCTTGTGGGAGATATCGGGTTCACATTTTTTCAAACAGTTGGACAGATATAATTTCCTTGAACAGATTTTATCCCCAATTTGATAGAAATATGCAAATTTTGTGTAAAGGCATATCAAATTTCCAATTTCTTGAACATCTTTATCATAGATAGACAGGCAGGCAGACGAACATTTTCCCAAAAAAATTCTTTTTTAAAATTAAGGAGGTCCAAATGCCCATTTCGACTTTTGTGACGATTACTATACATTCTATACACTATGCATAAGAAAAAATAAAAATTTGTTACATTCTTACAGTTAGTGCGCTAAAAGAATTAAAAGCAGTTTGTCGTTAAAGAATTCTTTAAAATCGCTTGTTAGAACTCGTTTTTATATACTTGTATTTTATTGTATCACAGCAGAAAATAAGCTGACTTTAGAGCTCACCCCTACCCAACAAACTCAGTAAAGTATTTTCTGATCAAAACATTCTTCTTTCCAGAAGAAACAAACGGAGATAGTTTAAAAGTTCCTCGAAAACTTTTTGAAGAATTTCGAGAAGTTTAAGACTTTGAAAACAAATGTACACAATATTGGTAGCAAAAACATCCGATGTCATTGAACGGACGAATGTGAAAGAAGAGAAACATTCTAGAGAAAAAATGATTGTTGCAGAAAAATGAGGGAGTATTGTTCTTGACTTTGAACATCTGGCAATTTTTTTCATGCTAAAACTTCATCCTTTCGATATATACTGTAGAATAGTGAAATCTATTTGAAATTCTAAAAACTGTCAACAGTAGCTCAATGTGAATGACCTGTTTTGTGACTTCGTTTTTCTTTTTGCATCGTAATATCCAGAATGCAAAGTATGCTGCCCAATGTTGTTCTTTCTTTCTTTTTTTATTGGCACAAGATCCATTTTGTCATACTGCACCAAGCAAATAATAAAACCCTACTGAAAATTATAAAATACACTTATAAGAATGTAAAATAACAATCAAGTTAAAATGCAAGAATTATCTATGCATCGTATAAAAAATGAAGTCTCCTGAAATAAAAAGCATATGAATGTTGAGACCACAAAAACTAGAAAATTGTTAACGGATATTGGAAATATTTATTCCATTTTGCAAAGCATTTATTGGGAAAGGTTTTAGTATATTAAAATCGTATCAAAATAAAAAGGGTATTTTTATAACTTCTATTTTAACTTATCCACATATGCTTGAAAACATAAAACTGCGCATGTGCAAATAGCAAGAGCTGTGGTGTGTAGATGTGATACGTTTCTTTGTTTACGCCCGATATTAAACAGTGATTCCCAATCCAATTTTGCACGAAAAGAAGGAAATCCAACCTTGAAATGATCACCTGTGTTTTGTTTACTGACATATCATATTTTTACCTTTGTAACAGTCTAACTATTTCTGAATGTATACTACAATATATTGTTACGTTTGTACAATATATAACAATATCGCACAAACTATAACAATACAATATATAATAATATTGTGCAATATTGTAACAGCATTGTACAAACTATACAATTGTACAATATATAACAACATTGTACAATATTGTAACAACATTGTACAAACTATACAATTGTGCAATATATAACAATATTGTAACAGCATTGCACAAGCTATACAATTGTACAATATATAACAATATTGTATAATATCGTAACAAGCCCACAGAGTCTGACTAAGGCAAGGGCATACGGGGAAGTTGCCCCCCCCACGTCAAAGGGGCCCACGAATTGAACAGAAAGTTTATTTTGCATTTTCTTCTTCATCAATAATGACTTTCGGTTCATCTTAACTAAATTAGTGAAGCACATAGGGGCCCCAAAGAAGTTTTTGCCCGGGCCCCAGTTTGGCTAAGTCGGGCCCTGCATGCCCATATCATATGGGGTGGAGGATAGATTTAAGTTTAAAGCTAATTTTTCTTTTTATATTCTATATCACGGGCAACGCCGTGCGGGTACTGATAGTGGCGATATATATAATACATGGACTGTGGTAGAAAATTTCATTTTCATTGAGGGAAAGAAAGAAAAATTGATGAAATTGGATGAATTAAAATTCGAAGCATTGATACAATGTAAAAATGATAAAATAAACATAAATTAAAAATAATTAAAAATTACTAAATAAATATATAAAAGCATATGACTTTCACAAGTTAAAAAAAATATTGGGATACAATATTGTGCGATATTATATTCGGTATTCGACAATATTATACAATATTGCGACGATTATTTAATTTCGTACTATGCTGCTCATCATATGCGTGTTCATTCTGTTCTTTATTTTACGTCAATTGTATCAAAAATATGGTATAGATCTACAATTTTGTTCTTGATGTATCAAATTTTATTTATCTTAACTCGCTGTGTTTTTCAGTTATTGCATTCATATGCATACAAACCTGTTGACATTATTGGATTTAAAATGTAATATAGAACATGATCAGAGTGACCCTAGTGATAAACATAACATAACGCCATCCTGTGCCCCCGGTGCCTATAACTCTAAGTTATTTAACCGGTTGGATGAGCACAAGATAGGAGAAGAGAGGGGGGGGAAGGAAAACAAAATTAAACCAAATAAAGAGACGATACATCATTCAGGAGTTTCCAGAGACGATGTCATCGGTATCAAATCTTACACGAATCTGTTCAATTTGCTCTGAAGTTATAACCGGAGAGAGGGAATTAGATTACCAACTGAAAAGAGGGGGAGGAATTGACAAATTAAATTGTGAACATATGTATGGCAAATAAACAATCACTATAGAGTCAGAAATACGTAGCGTCCATCTGGGGCCTGGGGTCTTGATTTCCATCACGACATCTGCACTTTTGAGGGACTTTATTATATAATTTCGGTTGATCTTCCCAAGGGGAATTCTGGTCTCAACTATTGTAGGTCTTGAAGAGGTCTTGGTATTTATGAATATGGTTTACTATGGAGTGGATTGTGCCGTGTGAAAGGGTATTCGATGCATCTATCCTGTACCATTCTTCTTCGAGAATTCTTTCTGGCTTTCTCGTGTGCCATGAGAGAGTGAGTAGGCATTCTGTGGCATAGTGAATTGGAGCTATTTCCGCAGAGCTACAGCAAGGAGAGTTGGCTAGATTGGAATCTGTGTAGGTATGTCGGGAATGGGCCGTGTCAAGTGAAGAAAAAGGAGATTCCAGTGATAAACATGCAAACTTAATTTTATCAATGCAACAATTTTAAATAATCTTGCTCTTATTCATGCGGCAACCTTTTCTTTAACATGTTTCACATCAAACTTGAAAGAAATTTACATTATTCGTATTAATACTACATAAAATATTTCATGCTTCAATTTAAAAAAAAAAATTATTTATAGTGCTCACAGACAAATAAACAGAATTAAAAATATACATATTTCCTGATTCAAGGAAGAAAAGTGATGGAGAATTCAAAAGTTGATATTTAAAAAGTCTAGGGACAAATACTTTTAATTGCTAGAATAGCATACGTATTGTGTGATAAATAAGATAATAGTGAGATTTCTACATTTTAGGATTGGTGAAAAAAAATTTAAAAATGTCTTTCTAAGCATAAATTTCTCAGAGAAAGCAATATACAAATAAAGTTTATTATATAAATTTTTAAATTGGAATAGGAGATTTCTATCCTATTTTTGGAGGAATACATCAAAGTTGTTTTTCAAATACACTGATCTCAAAAAGTTAAGGTACAACATGTTTCTCTCCGAGCTCAGCTTGTTGGGGACTAAGTTTGGAACGATTGAAATGGCCAACTCGATCCCCAGAACTGAATCTGATAAAACATCTTTGGGACTATCTTGGCTGAAAGGTTGATGCTTTAAATTCTCCAAAGTCGTTACATCAGCTGGAACAAGGCTTACTCTGTGTCTGGTCTTCGCTTCCTATTCCGGTATCCGACAACATAAGTAGCAGCATGGAAAATCAATGCCGCTTAAACATTCTAGTTAGGGATGGACACATTTCTTATTAGAAGCCATTTTTGCATTGTTTCTATAACATTTTAACACTGTGATGTGCTGTTTTTTTTTTCAAGAATGAACTTTTCCGAGAAGATTTTTTTTGTCATAAATCGTTTTTGAAATACACTTATACAAATTTCAATGACGCATTCAATACAAAACAATTTAATGCACATGTCTTCCAAATGTTTTGTTTCTACATTAACTCATTTGCAAATTAGATGCAAAAACCCGGTTGTATTTTAAGTTTTTGAGGCTAGTGTATTATTTTACAAAAAATGACTTAACAAAAACGCTTTCTCTTTGATGCCATATATTATCCCTTCTCTATAATGTTCCAAATATTTTCTCCAGGATTTTTGGAATTTATTTTTTGTCAATTTAGTGATGGCTTTCTTATAAGGTTTTAGAAATCAATGAAATTTAAGTTTCTTAAAATAAATGTTACTTTTTTAATATTATATAGAACTTCATTGCATTGTTTTAGTATTTTGGGTTGATTGAAAAAGTTTTATTATTGAAAATAGTTAGGGAACAATTTTTTAGATTTATTAATGAAATTTATTAAATTTATTAATCTATTTGATTTTCATGTATATTTAAAAGATTCTGAACCTTTTTTATCCAAATTCGTTGAAAAGTGGAAGAAATAAAATATCTAATTTGAATGTCTGTCTTTTCAGTTAAATAAGTTACTAAAAATCTACAATGTTTAATTTCAATAAAATATAATCAATTTCTTTTATTTAGCTGCTTAATTTTCTAAATTAATATTCTCGCAAACGCATTAACCTCTCAAAACAACATATAGCCTCTATATTATTATGCTTAATTCAAAATTAGATACATATTTATTATTTTAGTTTAAATATCACATATTAGAATTCAGTAATCTATTTTTTCATGTTTTTAAGTAGTCATATTCATATATGTAAATCGAACTCTAATTATAAATTCAAATTCGAAATTTCATTCATCTTACCGTCCAATGAATATCAAGTTCATCTACATCTAAACGGGCAAACAGATGGATTTTTCCAGCATAAAAGTTCACCATTCAGGGAATATATTTGATACCCCCTCGATTCCCTGAACTAAACAAAAAAAACAATAAAACGTAAAATATTACACAATATACAACAATGAGAAAAAAATTTCAAATATAAACATAGTATAAATTAAATTCTGAGCCTTTAAGTATTAAACTATTTAACAATAATGAAGATTCAATGCTAAAAAATACATACAATTCCAATTAGTAAATATACAATCATACAAAGCAAGTAAGTTCTTGAAAGCTTGTTTTGAAGGGAAATACAAATGAACTTATTTCTTAACTATAAGCGACCCATTAATTAGTTATCAGTCTTAACAGGCAAAATACAAATTTTTGAGATGGGTCTCTTCAATGTCCCGTGCATGGTCCGCACGTTGGCTACTCTTATGCGGCCATCTTTCCCATAAATTACATCCACTATTCTCCCCAGAATCCACTTGCATTTTGGAAGATTATCCTCCCTTAAAATCACCATCATACCTGGCCTTATATTATCCTTCTCGAACTGCCATCTATAACGTTGCTGAAAGTGTGTTAGGTAGTCTAAGCTCCATTTCTTCCAAATAATTTGAGTCATTTTTTCTGCACGCTTCCACCTAGATAGACGATTGAAGGGTGTATCAGTAATATCTGGATCAGGAATTGTATTTATTGGCCGACCTATCAAAAAATGACCTGGCGTTAAGGCCTCTAAGTCATTGATGTCTGACGAAATTGGAGTCAAGGGTCTTGAATTGAGAATTCCCTCAATTTCTGTAATTACAGTTAAAAAATCCTCATAATTTAAGTGAGCGTTACCCACAACTCTTCTAAAGTGGCATTTGAAGGATTTTACTCCCGCCTCCCAGAGCCCGCCAAAGTTCGGAGCTCTAGGAGGTATGAATTTCCAGTTAATCCTTTCAGCAGACAAAAAGTTTCCTATTACTTCATCTGGATGCCTAAGTAAGTTGTGGAGTTTTTTGAGTTCGGAATGTGCCCCAACGAAATTTGTTGCATTGTCAGAGAACAGCGTGCAACACTTGCCACGACGGGCAAAAAATCTTTTCAGTGTCGCTATAAATGATTCGGAAGTTAAATCCGAAACCATTTCGATGTGAATGGCCTTGGTAGCCATGCAGACAAAAATTGCTACGTAAATCTTATGCAGAGGTCCCTTTCGTTGATTTTTATATCGTACAAAAAAGGGTCCTGCAAAATCCACCCCTGAATTTGAAAATACGGGACTCATGTTAACTCTTTCCGGTGGGGGTTGACCCATTAGTTGTTCAACTATCACTGGTTTGTTTTTTACACAAGTTATGCAATTGTGCACTACTTTCTTCGTCAAATTTCTTCCACCAATCGGCCAAAATTTTTGCCTGGTGTAAAATAGCAAGGCTTGCTGACCAATATGCAAGTATCTTTTATGGAAATATTCCAAGATTAAATAAGTTACCTTATCATTACCAGGCAAAATAATTTGATGTTTCGAATCAAAACTAAGCCTTGCGTTTTGTAGCCGCCCACCAACTCTCAGAACTCCCTTCTCATCGAGAAAAGGATTCAAAGATCTAAGGTTACTTTTACCTGTAAGTTGTTTTCCTTCCCTCAAGCACCTTATGTCAATACTAAAATTGCTTTCTTGAATGTACCTGATTATGACCAATTCTGAAGATTGTAGTTCCTCTGTAGTTAAAGGACCTACCCGACGCGGTGACTTCCTTCTGCAATTTTCTAAGAACCTATAAATGAAACTAAATACTCTAATCAATTTAAGGTAATTGTTAGTAGAAAAAATAACATGGGAAATAATATCATTATTCATTGTACAGCTTAAGTTAATGTTTTTCGGCTGTTTAAGTTCACATGTAAAGTCAATACTAGAAGTCACATTTTTAAGTTCAAAGGTCTCATCCATCGGTGTAGATTGTCTAAGGAATGGTGGACCATGCCACCACAATTCTTGCGTATGGATCTGATCAGGCATCATACCTCTAGAAAGCTGATCAGCTGGATTTTGTGAAGACGAAATATGATTCCACTGACAGCCTTTTGTTAACTCTTGAATTGTTGCAACCCTATTGCCAACAAAGGTCTTTAATTCGTGAGGAGGTCTCCTCAACCACGCAAGCACGATGGTAGAATCGGACCACAAAACTATGTCACAATCCTTAAAATTTAAAGCCTTTGTGACCCTTTGTATGAGATGTGACAACAGGAGAGCGGCAGAAAGTTCCAGACGAGGCATGGTGATTGGTTTTACAGGAGCAACCCTTGACTTGCTGCATAAAAGGTGTACCGCAATAGTATCATTGGATGTCTTGCATTGGGCATAAATAGCTGCACCATAAGCGACTGAAGAAGCATCCGAAAAGCCATGAAGAGTAATTTTGCCATTGTTTTCGAAAAATCTACGAATTTGCAATTTTTCTATTTTTGGTAGCAAGGAAACAAATTCTAACCATTTTTTTCGGAAGGGATCTGGTAATGGTGTATCCCAGTCTAACCGGATCGTCCAGAGTTCTTGCATGAATAATTTTGCTTTGGTAATCACAGGACCTATTAGTCCAAGTGGATCGAAGACTCTAGAAATATCTGACAGAACTGTTCGCTTCGTATAAGCAGTCTCAGATTGAACGGTCACCTTATATGAAAAACAATCTGAGGCGGGTTTCCATAGCACTCCTAAGGCCTTAACAGATTTTACTTCATTAGAATCGTCAAAGGAGTAATTCTGATTATAAGATTCATCATTTATGAGGCTGACATCATTTGAGTTCCACTTATGTAGCGTAAAACCCCCTTTCTGTAGTAATAGAACTAACTGGCGTTTTAATTCCCATGCAGATTCCAAATCATGTGATCCGGTGAGGATATCATCCATATAAAAATCATCACGGGCAGTAGAAGCTGCTTCCGGAAATAATTTTTCTTCGTCGTCACACAATTGCCTTAAAGCCCTTGTGGCTAAAAAAGGCGCATTTTTTGTTCCATAGCTAACAGTGCAAAGTCTATACGTTTTAACTGGGTCTGTTGGATTTTCTCTCCAGACAATTCGTTGCAAGTCCCTCTGACCGGGTTCGATCAATATCTGACGATACATCATACGAATGTCTGCAGTAAAAGCAAAAGCGTGTTTCCTAAAACGCAGCATTATGGAGAACAGATCTTGTTGAGGTATTTTACCATTCATTTGAAGTTGATTTAAGGAGACACCAGTAGTTGTTAAGGCAGACCCATTAAAGACAACTCTCAATTTTGTTGACGATTTTTCCGGCCGGAAAATACCATGGTGTGGAAAATAGTAACAATATTTAGGTTCTATTTCGTTAGAGACTTCCTTCATATGTCCCAAATTTTTATATTCCTCAATAAAATCAAGATACAATTTTTTAAAGTTTGTGTTACGTTCTAAGCGTCTTGAGAGAGAATTTAACTGGTTAATTGCCATAAGCCTAGATTCACCCAACATCTTGTCTGTTTTCAACGGCATACTCACTACGTACCGTCCCTCTCTTGTTCTAAAATGAGTTTCGGCAAAATGTTTTTCACATTCTAATTCTTCACTACTTAAAATAGATTCAGAGCCATTAACATTTTCTAGTTCAAAAAATTCACGAAGAGTCTTTTCAAGATTTGATTCTTCATGCACAAGCCCACAATAAGTGTACCCTGTAGTATTTTTGGCTAAGCTTGATCCGCTTACAATATATCCAAATGCAGTTTCTTGTAGTATTAAATCTTCCATATATAATTTTCCCGTTCTTAGCATGTCAAAAAATAGCTGCACGCCGATTAAAGCATCAATCTTGGCAGGTTTATAGAATGCAGGATCGGCTAATTTAATATTTTTATTCAAATTCTTAAAATCTACCTTTAAATACGTGGAAGGGCTTAAGTGCGTAATTTTTGACACGATCAGAAATTCCGTTGATCTTACAAAGTCATTAGATTTATTCGAAATTTCTGCTGAGACGCGTGCTTTCACCGGAATATAAGTTCCGTTTAAACCAGAAAGGGAAATATTAATTTTTTCTCTTTTCAATCTCAAAAGATTTGCACTCTCCATAGTGAGGGCATTGATTTGAGAGCCAGAATCAAGGATGCATCTTAATGGATATTTATTTCCACTAATATCTTTAATATAAACAATCGATGTGGCTAGAATAATATCAAACACATTTTGAGAACAGCTGGCACTAGCACAGACTGGCGCCTTTAAATTCTCCGAGGAGATATTCTGTTCAAGGTTAGAAGGTGCTTCTTGTTCGAAAAGTGATGATTTATTAATCGTGTTTACATTGTTTTCAACTTCCGGGTTCGAAGAATAATGCAAGAGTGAATTATGCCTTTTAGTACAAATTTTACAAACAATTTTTGATTTACAGTCAACAATTTTATGAGAATAATTCAAACAATTAATGCATAATGAGTGTTTTTTAACTAAGTTGAATCGCTGTTTAGGATTTAATCGAAGAAATTCTGAACATTTAAAAATGGAATGCATTCGAGATTTACAAATTGGACAAGATATATTTGAATTAGAATCAACAATAAGACTTTTAGCCTTGGCAAACACTTTCGGTTTCATTTGGTTTGCGTGTCCTTCTAGATTTTCCAAAAATGTACAACGCGTTTTAAGAAAGTCAATAAGGTCTTCCCATTTTGGTAAATTAGACGTTTTCAATGTCATTTCAAAGGACTTTCTTGATTCCTTATCAATTTTCATGAGTACTACATTAATAAGTATATTCGCGCTTAATTGATCCAACTGTAAATCTAGAGAATTTAATGCTCTAACTTCTTTTATTACCTTATCGAGGAGAGATCTCAATTCAAAAGCCGATTCATGGCTAATTTTTTCTAAATTTAAAAGTCCGCTAATATGTTTGTTTACAAGTAATCGTTTATGTTCGTAGCGCTCTTGTAGTGCCTTAAAAAGCGAATCGAAAGTGTCTTCTGTAGTTTGAATTTGCCTTGCGTTACCAATTAACGAAGACTTCAAATAATATAATTTATGCGACTCATCCAAACCTTCATTTAAAGAAATCAAGGAATTAAATTGAGCCTTAAAATTATGCCATTCTTCAATATTACCTGAAAATTTGGGCAATGGGATTTCAGGCAATCTTATTTTAATATTATTAGATTCAACATTCAAATTTTCTAACTGAGATTTAATTTGAAGGTATCTTACCTCCAAATCTTCGATTTCTTCTTCAATGCTGTCCAAGGCCTTATCAATTTCTTCGAAATCTCCATCTTCAGAACTTTCACAATATTCTAATCTCAGCTCTTCTAGCTGATTTTTAACAGCTTCCAAATTATTTATTTTTGAAGTAATAACAATAGAGTCACTCAATTTACTATCGTCATTCAAAAAATTTGAAAGCCTTGTTACCTTTGCCTTTAGCATTCCTCTTTTCCTGTTTAAAACTTTAAGGTCCGCCATTGTTAAGGGCATCGAAAAGCAAGGGTTCGAATCGAAACAAAGTTCTAATAACTATATCCAAGGTGGTAATTCTTCACCCTTCGGTCGCACGGACCAAAATGTTAGGGACTCAGTAAAGCTTCAAAGTGGACTGTACTATTTAATCAACAAACACCATTTACATAATAATTATACAACGCCCCATGGCTTACAGTTATATGAGCACGATAGCTCCTACAAAACTAACACCTTCGAACGGTGCGAACTATATACCAACTGACTGGCAGAGAGCAACCTGACAATCGCCAACACATCGCCATCGGAGTGCCAGATTTGGCGGTTTATCAGCTGAATCGGGGAGAGCATTAACAATTGAAATACAAATTTAACATAGAACTAGCATAGAAAATTTAACATAGAAATAAAATTTAACATAGAATTTTACATAGAAAAATTTATCTTAGCACATAGAACTACAAATAATAGCCCGCAAACATCGAATTTCTGTGGGTTTTCATGTTACCGCATTTATAT
>JAOUZG010048486.1:3963060-3973398 GCA_026289955.1 Argiope argentata | reverse complement strand
TATATATATATATATATATATATAGCCTCTAGTCTTAGCTGGGGAAAAAATAGTAACTGGATTCTTTTTTTTCTTTTCTTTTTTTGAGGGGGAATCGCAAGTAGTTTGTATTCATCATAAATCGTTATTTTCAAATTCTATAAAAGAAAATAGCTGACTGATTTTAATATTAGATAGTAAATAAAAACAGCCGAATGTGATTAGGCGTTTAACTTTCATATTGTGTGTGTAGCGCGTAGTTTCTTTCTCGAAATTTTTAACTTGTTTTTGAACCGATGAGTACGAGACGTGAGATAGTAATTCACTAAACTCTGTCTTGTAATAAACAAAAACATTTAAGGTGAGATTCAAAACTTTTAGAGTAGTAACAATCAAGTTGCCATCATAGCCCTAACAAAAGCCAAACGATATTTACTATTCAATCGTATGTTTCTACGAAAATGTTAATGTATCAATTTAAATTAATTATTTTTTATTTAAATAATGAATTATTTTCTCTAACGAAAAGTACACAAATTATGTACATGTAGCAAATAAGAATAAATATTTCCCTTCTTTTAAAACTATCTTTGCAATTCTCTTGATTCACAAATTTTCTTTCAAAACTGCATATAAAAAACATTTTTTTAATCATTTGTAACGATGCATTAGATAATAATAATGACAATAAAGAAATAGGTTTTTTTCTCATTTGATGTAATCTGAAAAATTAAATGTATTTCTTTTCAATTCGGTAATGAACGAAATATTCCACCTTTAAGAGAGAGATAGAAATTTAAGGAATAATTTATTTTTGATACATTTCTCCCCCACGGATTTTAGATTTTTTACAAAGTATGTCAAGTATATTAAGTAACGAAATGAGAATTATAGAGTGACTGATTTCGAGTATTCATTTTTAAAAATTTATTACATAATTTTGTTGTTTAAAAATTGTCACTTTTAGAATTGTTTTATCTATCTAAATACGTTTTTGAAATTTCATCAATTGATAATTTTAATTCCAATTATTTTTTAATTGGTGGCCCTTTCTTAAATAGAGGATAGGTTTATTTATTAATATTATAAGTCAAATGTATTTCCCAATAGTGCAGCATACAAATTTAAAGTGTGGATATGCTTATTTAAGTGTTATTACTTGTTAAGTGCAGTTTAAGATTTTTAGGTCCGTCTCCCAACTACACTTGGCGGGAAAAATCTGCGTACAAACGCACTGTAAATATTCTAGGTAGAATAAACGTATGACATTCATTTACTTTTTATTTAAGATATTTTTTAACAGTTGCTTAAATATGAGTAAAAATTTCAGAAATATAACAAACATTGTTTTTAAGTAATAATAATAATTTAAAATAGCACAAAAAGTTATCCAAAACTGTTTTCGTACAGGTACAAATTAAAAGGATATTTGTAAACTATTTTTTTAGTCTCCATAAACTTGTTTGAAATGAAATGCCATTTGCATTTATTTTTTGCTACTTATTCATTTTAACTCTAGTGGCAATACAACAAAACAAGGTAGGGCTTTTAAGAAGTAAAATCTTGCGCCTACATTTAAACACGGTGGAGATGGTGTAATGATTTGAGGGTGCATGGCAGAGAGTGTAGTGTGTTGATTAACATTTATAGACTCCAAATTATATCATAAAGGATATTTTAATATATTGAAAGAAATTTTGAAACAGAGCGCCAAGATATGAACCTTGGCGATGACTTTTAGTTTCAAAAAGGAAATAATCCAAAGCACATCGTCCATAACGCAAAGTTCTGGTTGTGGTACAAATAAAAATCAATTGCATATTCTTCCCAAACCGACCGAGTTAAATCCCATCGAGAATTTATAGGACTTATTGGAAACTTGACATTCGATAACATAAAATTACATCGAAAGATATGCTAAAATGAGTGATTAAGATGGAATGGAAACTACCAGTCATCTGAGGAAAATACCAGTCTAGCCCAATCTATGCCAAAACGATTGACAGAGGTTCTTAGACATAAAGGGTATCCAACCAGATATTAACGTTTAATTGACCATGGAAGCTATTTTTTGAAGACTTTTTTCATCTGTACGCAAACTTTTCTGGTAGCTTTTTGAGTGATTTTAAATTATTATTATTATCACTTTAAAACGATATGCATTATGTTTTTAAAATTGTTATGGATATTTAATGAATAATTCAAGAAATACTTTAAATAAAAATTAAATTAATATTGTTCTTATAATGTATTTTTCTCTCTAAAACGTATACTGCGCTTTTGTACACAGACATATTCAGGCAAGTGTATGTCTGTGTGTAGTTCCGGAAAGGGACGCTAATCTATTGAATAATTTAATTAAAATAATAATCATGCCAAAAAACGAAACAAAGGTTTAAATGTGCTTTCTAGTGCTGTAATTTGCGCCGATATAAGTCACAAATGAATAAATAGTTGCACTTTTTAATTTCGGTTTTATTCCATCTCAAGAGGTACGCTGCACAGCACAATAACAACAGAAAGTTTACAAAGCGTAAAGAGGGGTAAAAAAGGGACAAAATATCTATCACTTGTCTTATATACTAGGATATTCTCATAAATTACACACGTGTAGATTTCTACAGGAGTTCTTATAAATTTGACTTTGACATGAGAAACAGAATTGTTTTAAAAGAATTTATTTTATATAAATGATTCATTATTCATCGATGGAATCCTCTAAAAGGATATTTACACCAGTGATTTATTATCCTTTCATTCAGCAAGTTGAATAAATTCTGCCTTATCTTTATAATACTTCATTTGATTTATTGAATAGAAAAAGTGGAATGGATCCGTAAAGGACATTTTAGAAGGAAGTTACTACGAATTAAAACAAAACTTTAGGAATTAATTACCTTTAAAATTTGAGTATATATATATAGTTGAATAGATTCAATCAAGCAGTTTATATAATTTCTGAATAATTGTGACGAATATCAGATATGTACGGAAACAAGATGTATCGTATTTTTAGATAAAATATCATTGTTTAAGAATGCTTCAAATTTAAATATCAAGAATTTGTAAATGAAATTAGATTTCAAAAACCTTAATATCTTTTTATTCCATATTATATGAAACATTTAAGCAGAAAAGTAAGAATTCATTAAGATAAATAAAAGCTAAATTATCATGTTAATTGAATTTTTAACAGGGCATTTTTGTGCATTTCCCAAAATTAACTTTGAAAAAAAAATTTTTTTTATTCAATTTTTTAAATATTTTACCAGAAAAGTAATATACCCACGAATTCGTTTATTATCTTTTTAATAGAATGGAAAATTAATGTTAAAAATTAGAAAATGTAGATTTTTTTCATCTAAAATTTAATTTTTTTACTATGAATTCTTAAAAATACTACCTAATAAATTAATTTTGCTGGGTTACTTTCTTTTTTTATCTATATAAGCTTCGAAATGAATCTATAAATTGAATTAATCAAATCAGTCTTCCAGACAGGGGAAGATTGAATTTATTTATTAGAAATTTTGTCTAAAAAAGCAAATTAGATATGCAAATTATGTCTCTTGCAATAAAATGACATATGTATAATATTCTGCAACATTTCCACGATAGGTAACTGAATTTTACTGAATTATAATACCGATAATAAAGCTCAATGTGTGTGTATTGGCGCTGCACAGGCCAGTTCATCACATAGCTAACTAATTTGACACATGTATACAATGGGGCAAGACATGTGCATCTTGGAGCTATTTTTTCACATTTTTAATTCGAATTTTAATTAATCAAAAATTAATCACAATTTCGACGTATTTTTTTTTGCTATAGTTACTAAATCAGTTACTAAAATTGACTGATTTATGAAAATTCGAACATTACTGTTCAATTAAAATGAGTGATTTTAGATTACTTCACCGACCGTCTCAAAGAGGATACCCCAATAACTAGGGTTTCTCAAAATTGATTGGCCTAAGAATATCAAAATGCTGATTGCTCTAAATTATCTTATTCGAAACTTCACAAAATGATCAAATTTGATAGAAGATAGAAACATTCATTTTTTTATTTAAAAATTATTGTGTCAAGAATATTTCACAGAATGTGATTCATTGGCAATTAAAGGCCTATACAAAAATTTAGACTTCATAATTTTGTGAAATATATTTATAGAGAGAAACAAAATAAAATATTATTCGCGGCATTTAATTCCTTTTGACAGTAAAACAAAAACTGAATTTCGAGATGAGTTCGAGATACTTTTGTTGAATAATTCTCGAGATATTATATAAATTATGAAATATGCTTTTTGATACACATGTGGTTTAAATGCTGAGTGAAATTATTTCGGAACTCATATATTTTTTAAAAAAATACTTATATTATTATATCATTTACAGTTCAATTATTTTCGCTTTAATTTAACGTAGAAATTCTACATGAACAAACTGAAAATTAGAAATAAACATTTTACTTTATGTCTTAAGGCCTTTATAATAGTACTTTATAATTGCACAGTTATTAGACCAGTCCTTGAATATGCTGCCCCCATTTGGGCTCCAGCCTCTTCTTCTATAAAGGAGAAAATTGATAGAGTCCAATATAGAGCTTCAAAAATCATTATAGGTGCGGTTTCCTCAACCAATAACGAAAAGGCCGAGCGAGAATGTGGACTACCTCCCCTTGAGAGCAGGCGTAAATTTGCCAACATCAAGTTCACAAACAAACTGCGTTGTAATAATGCAGATCATATATCTACAAGAGTATTCAATAATTGGAAGAAATCAACAAGGCTTAAACGTTCCTCAACTCTCCAGTTCGATTCAGACACTAGAAAACAAGTCAATTTGGAACACTCCTCTTTAGATTTCCTTCAGGAGCCCATCTTTCCAAGGAAACCACCAGATAATACCATGTTTGGTTTGGAATTATTACAGACTTGCTCTAAAAAAGAAGATTCCAGTGTTCTCAAACAGAAAGGACTTGAAACAATCGAGAAGTTCTCTCATAAAAACTTCGCTGTCGCCTATACTGATGGCTCATCAAACAAGTCTCTGAACAGAGGAGGTGCAGGAGTGTTCATCTGCTATCCAGATGGTAGATATCACAAGCATAAATTTAACACTGGCAAAATAGCCTCCAATTTCACTAGTGAAGTCTTGGCGATCAGAGAAGCTCTCACCTTATATTTAAATGATCAACAGGCTTTTCATTCGACAGAAGGTCTAACAATCTTTTCTGATTCTAAATCAGCCTTAGAGGCTATCAGAAATGGAGGGACTAACATCACCTCTGATGTCATTGACCGCCTAGAACAGTTGAACAGCAAGGGAAAATCCTGTGTCCTGCATTGGATCCCTGCACACGTCAATATTGAAGGAAATGAGTGTGCAGACTCTTTGGCCAAGGAGGCTAGAGATCTCGCTCATGAGTGCACCACCATCACACTCGCTGACGCTAACGCAATGGCTAGACACAGTATCATGACTCATAGGTTTAAAAAACCACTGATTACTGAATATGATAGCCCCAGAGATATTACATCTACAATAGCAAGGCTTAGAACCGACCACTATAGAGGCATGAAAATCCATCCAGACAAAACAAGATCATATGTCCTTTGTAAACATTGCCCTGATGTCCAGCTCACTCCTGGTCACATCCTGGAATGCCCAGCGGTGACCACGAGTATTTTGAAGTTGGGAATGGTTCCGATGAGGAGCGCTTTACGGGAGATTCTGTACAGTCCTGCTGCACCGCTGCTCGCAGCGGCTGTGATCAGGACTTTCGGTATAATTTGATGTCACTGCAGATCCATGAACACGAGAACAACAACAACAACAACAATAGTACAAGTGAATCATATGACTATCAAAGTTTAAACCTTTAAAATATTATGATGAAAACGCTATTAAAAAAAGGAGTTTCATAAAATATTTAATTATTAGCATTTTAAAGAGCATTAAGACTTTTCGAACCGGTTGGTCGCCTGGAAACAAGTTAGTAATAAAAAAATTTGAAGGTGATTCTAACTTCCACGTCATGAAAGAGATTTTAGATAAGACATTATTTTGAGAAACTCTAAGTATTGATTTTAGAAGTAGTTCGTAGAATCCCAGAAGTTTTATTTTGTCTAAAAATGCGTAAAGCTTTCCTTAAACATTGTAACTTTAATTGAGTAATGTGGGAAAATACATTTAGTTCATTATCCATTTTTTTGTAACTATTCCTATTCTATTCTGGGCAATTTTGGCTCGGTTTCAATAAAATAAGAACAACATCTTTTTAATGACGCTAATTTTATCAGAATTTATTTTTACTTCAGTTTAATAATAGAAAACGTATACATATTATTTTGTGTAAATAAATCTTTTTAAAAAGCTCAATGCGTAGAAAACGCGAATAGATCCATAAAATCAACTTTTAACAGCATCAACCAACTTTTTAATTTATTATACATACGAAATCTGTATCTTATACAAAATGATGACAAATTCTGTTTATCTTCTAATATTCATATCTGTTATCATGTCAGAGCATTATGTTGTTTTTGGGATGAGGCTTTTGGAGTCAACAAAATTCAGTAGGCGAAAGATTGAAATTTTGTTATCTGCTCGAGCATCTCAAAAGATCAGCTTTTAATAACGCGCCATCATTGCATTTACAAAAGCTCTGATTAAAAAGAAATAAGTTAATGACTACATCAAATAAAACCTGGAAAAATGTCATTTTGAGTACGTGATTATATGAAATGAAATAAATAGGAAATGTGATATTTTTTGAAAACAATAAATGCGAGACAAAGTGTTTTGGATCTCTCTCAATACTAAAGTGACTCATTCAGTGAAACAATTAAAAAGAATAAAATATATAAATTAACTCGCATGAGCACGTGGCGCTTGGCCGTTCAAGAAATGATGTTATGACATGATACATTGAAATATGAATAGCAGATTTCATTTTAATCTTTTCTTCTTCTTCTTCTTCTTCTTTTGCTTTTAGAAACAATAAAAAAAACATTAAATGAGCGGTATGAAATGAATTAGCGTAATAAGTTTGGTATGCTTCAAACAAACATGAGTTGATGTTGTTCATAGTTAATTTACCAAAGTTAAGTTGATGTTAACTTTGAACAAAATTTAAGGCATTGTTAGTGTATAAATAATGTTATTTTATCTTTTATTATCGGGATTGATGCAGTTAGATGCACCGTTTACAGATAAATAACGTAAAGATTTAGTTATAATTTAAAAGAATAATTTGAATTTAGTTACGCTGTGTAGTGAATTTTTTAAGATCAAATCACTAGAATTCTAATAATTCACAATAAATATTCTCAAAAATGTACTACGTATAAAGTCAAAACATGTTTTTTTAAAAAAATAATACTGATTCTCATACTGTATATCAAATTTTTACTAAATTTTCATGCCTTCGTTTTTTTATTATAGTTTGTTTCACAAATAGCTCAAAATTATAATGGGTAATATTTTACTTCAAGAAAGAAATAAACAATGAAAGTGCGTATTTTTTTACTATTTCTGACGATTCTGTCATAAATATCAACATAAAATATCAGAACTACTGGTTTCAATTGTTTTTTGAATCTGGAAGTATCATAAATCGATAACAAATACACATTATGAGAATGAAAAATAGTAATTTAAATTCAAATATTATGCAATATCACACTTTTGGAATTGCATTGTTTATGCAACATTGTCGTTAGTTTGAAAAATTAAGTTTCAGTCGTATGAAGCAAATTCGAATAATTTTGTCATATATATTTACATTCTAGCTGTTTCTGTTTATAATGTGACAGAAAGGAAGAAAGTTTAAAAAGAGAAGAAGAAAGATTAAAAAAGGGACTTCAACAAATTTGTCTAGCTACTGACTAGAAAAATGCCTTGAGATTCATATAATTTTAAAATGAAATAAAAAAGTGGAATAAAATTTTCTAATTTAAAAATTATAATTTTTTTAGAAAATTTAATTACTATTTTTGATAGAGGAATTTAATTTTAAACGGATTTAATTCATTTAATTATGAGTTTTGATTATTATAGAAGATGGATTTCATATACTTGGCCTTCTAACTTGAAAAATACAACGGCAAATTAACTGATTTATGAGGGGAAAAAGATTACCACTTATAGTTGATGCGCCATATAAAAATCTCTGATAATAACAAAAATGAATGTATTTTTGTGTATGCGTTTGTTAATTATACAGGAAAATATTTTGAACTACAGTTCTCAATTATAGCTAAAATATATTTTTTGAATTGTGAATATTTACAACCCGCGAAATTTTTTCGGAAATGTAAGAATTTTAGTTCATAAGGGTAGAATTTTAGTTTAAAATCTGAGATAATTTTTTTTTATTTTTTAAGTTTTTGGTGACAACTTTTGGAAATATTATTGTCTAAAAATAATATTTACACCGCTTTAATATATATATATATATATATATATATATATATATATATATATATATATATATATATATATATATATATGCTTCTGCGACACCACATCAGTCATCATTCAATTTATTATTCCATCATTTCCAACGTCCCCAATTGTCTTTTCGTCGTTACATTGAAAGTCAAATAGTTTTCATTAAATATTCTGATTTTTATCTTGTCAGAACATAATGTTGTTTCTGAGATGAGGTTTTTGGCGTCAACAAAAATACATAGGCGAAAAATAAGAATTTTACTATCTGCACCAGCATCTCAAAAAAAAAGCCTTTAATAACGCGTCGCCATTACATTTACAAAAGCTTAGATTGAAAAAATAAGTTAATAACTATAGGAAATAAAACCTAGAAAAAAATTAATTTTGAGTACGTGATTATATAAAATGAAAAAATAGGAAATTTATGATATATTTTTAAACCATAAATGTGAGACAACGTTTTTTGGATCGTTTTCAATACTGAAGTGACTCATTCAATGAAACAATTAAATAGAATAAAAATGTAATTTAACTCACGCGAGCCCATGGTGCTTGGCCGTTCAAGAAATGATGTTCTGACATGATAAATGGAAATATGCATAGCAGATTTCATTTTAAACTTTTTATAATTAAATTTATTTTAGAAACTTCTTTATCAAATATAAAATATAACTTTGGACTATACGTATATGCAAACATAAAGAAGGATAAAAAGTAAGGTAAAAAAATTATTGTGGATTTGAACTTTAAGTCCGAAATTCTACCATTTTTATTTTTCTAATCTTTATTTTTTTTTTTAAATTGCTATTGACTTAATTTACTTTTCATTATTTTGCGCAGGGATAGCGAGGCCAAATATATTTTATACTATCGCAAAACCTGTAAACTTAAATCCATAATTTAAAAAAAGGAAATATTTTAATAAAATATAAATAAAATATTTTTTAAAATTATATAACAAGAAAATAATGATCAGAATTAGAATCGGTATCCTTTGAGAAACTATTTTTAAAGTAGTATGGAAATCGATTTTTAAGCTTCTTGAAATTTCGATTAATTTTTAATTAAATATTCTGAAACACTCTTTCTTATTGACGCTTTGTTCCTTATTAATAAATAAATACCAAATCTGGTAGCATTATGTCTTATGATATGTTCAATAGAGAGTTTTGAACGAATTTTAATCATGAATCATTTTATAGATAGTACTCGTACATTAGCTCATAAACATGTGATAAAACAATCGAAATATTTGTTATTTTTCTATGTTATATGAGATTCCCATACAACTTAGAAAAACATAATACATATTCCATTCAATGTAAAAAATAGTACACATGTATACACAACTCAATGTATTAATAATACTCATACATACTCAATCCCTTAAGTAATGGAAGAAATTGTCAAATAATGGCGATTGGTTAACAAACAGCTTGGAATTTTGAATAAATCGAAATTTTTTTTAAATGTTTTTTTATATTGGAACACATATTCGAATAACGAAATTTTAACAAAGAGGAATGATAATATTTTCCAGGTTTGTTGAAGGGCAACTTGTTGCTGCGTCTCTTTAGAGAAGAGAGGGAAGGAAAGTGATATTCTAAATGATTACCAATAGTAAACTCTCTAGATAAGAATGGAAATCACTCTTCATACATTCATGGACGGTGTTTGGGAAACGATCTGGCATTACTATAAGTTTTATAAGCATAAGTTTTTTGTGAGTTAAGAAGATAATGCCTGTTTTCTGACTTTTTAAGATTCTTTATGAAATTTAATATTAAGACCCTTTATAAAATTTTTAGCAAAATAAACCTAATTGTTTTTCACTGCCTGAAGCGTTGACTGAAAAAGCGCGAAGTAAAAGCCATGCTAAATTTATAAATGAAATTAT
>JAOUZG010048486.1:3910301-3926629 GCA_026289955.1 Argiope argentata | reverse complement strand
TATATATATATATATATATATATATATATAATGTGAAATCATAAGAATTCAAAAGAAATGTAAATTTTGGGGAACATTTTTGACCGAAATAAATAATGCGAGAAGTCTGTCCCCATTTTATGGCGTTTTTAAGTGGAAAATTTAAATTTACATTTAAAAGAATAATAACAAGATTGACGACATTTTTAACGGATAAATTTGAATATTGTTACGAAAATTCTTTCAAGAATGATGCGAAGATGCAGACTTTATTGTCTTGGAAAACATGTATTAAATATACACAACAGAAGCTACAAATTCACATTGAGTTACTCTATTTAATCCACAAAATTTTGGTTAACGGCAAAACTGTAGAACGTACGTCAAAGATAAAAGACGTTCTCTCAAAATAAACCAATTAAAGTAGCTCGTTTTCCGAACTGATATCTCCTCCTTAAATAGCCTCTTAAATAGCGTCCCACTAAAGTGGGCGGAGCAAACGCTGAAACCGTGCGTTCATTTCAGACAATTGTGAAACATTCTCTAGGAACATGTCTTTATTTCTCAGCTTCTGTTACACTTTTAGCGTGTAGTTAAAACCGTTAGCTACCTCATTATGTCACGAAAACACACACATCACCAAATTAGCCAAATATGATGATCTTCTGTTGTAAATCCCCTTTACAACAGAATTAATTACAATTCTATTACAATTAATTTTATACAATTAAGCTATTTACAAATGTTAGCAAAGTTTACACAAAAATTCATAAATATATACAACATTTACATCTAAATATACACAAAATTCCTGACAATATTCTCTTAGTTGTGGAAAAAAAGTAAAGAAAGTAAAGGAATGTGAAGGATATTTATCTTTTGTTTTCTCCCAAGAATAGTCAATTGCAATAAAAGTGGGACATAGAGAAAAACAACACGAAAAAAAATATTTCTAATAGGTTTAAAATCATTCCTAGATACATTTATAAAATACTTTTATTACTCACATAACCGAAAATAAAAATAATTTGAAAAATTGTCCGCTTATGAGATTAAATCTGAAAAGGAAAAATCAATCCCATGTAATAAAATAAAAATATGATCATTGTTGAAATAAAATAATCTACATTTTTTTTAAATTGAAATTTTATTATCTACACGAGCCTTTCAAAAAATCAGCTTTTTATAGCGCGTTACCATCACCTTTACAAAAGCTCTGATTAAAAATATAAGTTAATACTACACCAAACAAAATCTAGAAAAATGGTATTTTGAGTACGTGATGATATGAAATGAAATAAGTAGGAAATGTGATATTATTTTTAAACAATCAATGCGAGAGAAAGTTTGTTTGGATCTTTTGCGATACTAAAGTGACTCATTCAATGAAACGATTAAAATGAATAAAAATATAATTTAACTCGCACGAGCACGCGGTGCTTGGCCGTTCAAGAAATTATGTTCTCAAATGATACATTGAAATAAGCATAGCAGCTTTCATTTTAATCTTTTTTTAAAATTTATTTTTGGGTTTTGTCGTGCTAGTTAAGCATATTATTTAACTTGTCTGAAATTTTGCTTACCTACAATTTTAACTTAAAAATTTTATATCAAGATTCAATAATTTGTCTTGTATTTGGAATTCACACATGTACAAGAATTGACATTGACAATCAACGATCAGCGATTTGCGTTTAAAATTCAAGTCGTTGAAAGAGATGAAGGAAAACATAATAGTTATTGAAGGAAGGATGTGCCTTGACGAGATTGAGATCTACACATTTTTTATCATCTAAGCGAGCAATTTGAGATCATTAAAGACAACACAAGTGGCCAAGGTTCTTGCAGGAATCATTCGTCGTGATTCAACTGGCAATATTGAATTGAAGTCAAACGATGCTCGGTATTTCGTTCGGTATGCAGAAGGAAAAGGAGACGTTGAAATGATCGAATGACAAATGATCCGCCGATCTCATTATCCACGGAATTGGAGAGGATCTTTCGAAACAACGAAGTAATTTTAAGTGATGATACACAACATCCATGCTCTTTGACCTCTGTCGAAAATTCGGATGTATTTTATTGAAATGATTTTTGCGGATAAACTCCGATATTCTCTTTGGTTTGATAACTTATGACTCAACTTCATGCAAATTGTCAACACAGATAGGTTGTCCACACCCCTATTAGAAATTCTAATCAGTGGAATAATTTTTCTCTTTTTTTTTTTCTTATGCACACTCTAATCATAGTCCAACAACTAATTTCTATACAGGTTCAAGTACTGTATATGTAGAGGATCACTTTTCGAGGACTCTATCGCACTAACAGGTGAGAGAGGGAAGAATGAGTGCATTTCCGAAATTTTCTCGTCCTTTTTATCATGTCAGAACATGATGTTGTTTTTGGGATGGTGTTTTTGGTGTCAACAAAAATCCGTAGGCGAAAAATAAAAAAAATATTATCTGCACGAGCATCTCAAAAAACCCTCTTTTAATAACGCGTTGCCAATACATTTACAAAAGCTCTGATTTTTAAAAAATAAGTTAAGGGCCACAGCAAATAAAACCTAGAAAAATGTCACTTTGAGCACGTAATTATATGAGATGAAATAAATAGGAAAGGTGATATTTTTCTAAACATTAAATGTGAGACGACGCTTTTTGGGTCATGTGCAATACTAAAGTGACTCATTCAATGAAACAATTAAAATGAATAAAAATATAATTCAACTTGCACGAGCACGTGGTGCTTGGCCGTTCAAGAAATGATGTTCTGATATAATTCATTGAAATATGCATAACAGATTTCATTTTAATCTTTTATTTTACCTTGATTACCATTTTAGAGATATTTTTCTTCTACTTTTTTCACTTGTATAAGGGCATCGCTTCGTTTCTGGCCAAATTATTTTAATTTAGTCCGCTTAATAATCTGAGTTCACTTTATTGTTGAATGCGGACATCTTCGCCTTTCATCTTTTCTCAATTTTGCCGAATACATCGTATCTTAACGCATGCTGAAAAGCGTTTTGATTCATTTAACATCCACTCCTTGAACAGATATAAAAGACTACAAACTAGTTGTAGGTTTAATAAAATTCAATTTATTTTATATTTGTTAATCCGAAATATTCTTACCAAATTGAAAGTTTTTACTTCACAATGTATGCTCATGGTTATGATAAGTCATAGATAGACTCACCGACCCACCACGAAGGCACAGGGATTAACCATAGAAACTGAATGATCTGACCACCTCAACAGCAATTAGCGGGAATTGTGGTTGAGTCCCAATGGTCATCCCCAGCCACGGTACAACCCTCCCTGAAAGAAGCAAGTCCCATCATCGATGGGAGGAGTCTAACCCCCACCTATTAGTGTACCCACCGGGTTGGCGAGATCCAACCACCCTCCCGGAAGCATCTCATCCCCAATTATGAGGTGCATCCCCGGAGGACATGGTTATGATAAAATAAGCCCGGAAACTACTCCCTATGTATTTTATCGTGCAAACGCAAGGTCTTCTGCTACGTTTCTATCCCATGCAAAATTTCCACCAATTAAGTGCATAAATTGAATTTAATTCATTGAAATTCATAAATGTTTTTACTCAAATTTTTATACTTCCATTCAATATCCACTTAATAAGAATCAAAGCGACTCTTGAGGCAAGGGTAGAAGATAATGCTGTGGCTTGTTTAAGGATTGTATTCATCTCCTATCTCTATGAGATAGTTTTGAAAAAGTTGCTGATTAAAAGAATAAAGCCATTCAAATGATGCAATTATAGATAGACGACCTCTAGCGCTTTCTAAACAATGCATATTAGCTCACATAGCTGAAAATCAGTATACTATAAGCCTCCACACATGATTCGCAACGTGATCTAAAAATTCTGAAACAATACAAGCACGATATGAAAGTCAAACTGCTCATTTTAACATACATTTTTTAAAGCTACGAGCCTTCTTTGACCTTGAATGAATTTCTTTGTATTTTAATGTGCATTTGAGAAAGTGCATAGTTTAAATACTATTGTGTTCAATAATTTAAGTCAAAAGAACTTTATAATGATTATCTGAGCTTTAATCAGTAAATTCGAAACAGTTTCTGAAAAGTTTTCTGGAGAATCCAGGTATCGATTTTGAATTAAACTGCATATGTTTCACGTTTCCTTTATAAACAATGCAAATGCTTCCTAATGCTCATCAAAGATAGATAAGCTATAATCTCTTTCGTATAATTTTTCAATAAAAAACATGATCGAATCTTTAATTAATGATAATTTACCAGGAAAGAATATATAAACATGACTAATTTCACAAATTATGAATTGGCTTTTGAAGGAATCAATAATTGAGTGATCTAAATTATTTTAACAATACCAATTCAGCTGAACACACTTCGAAAAGAAAAGAATTTTTCATTTATTTGTTTGTTTGGCATATTTCAAATTATCTGAATTTTTCATAGCAGTAAAAACAAGCAGTAACACTAAGCACCTATAAAATTTATACTCAGATTTAAATAATTTTAAGTTTTAAACTGAATTTTTTAAATACATTCTGTAATTAAATAAATGAAGAAATGGATTTAAAAAGTAGAAATGAAGAAATTTCAATATGATTTTTTTTCAAATACCAGTAATTTAATATTTCTTTAGTTATTTCATCAGTTAATTCATAGTCATTTTTCTTTACTTCGAAAATAGTTCTTGACATTCTTATTTATGTGGCTGAGTATATCTACGATAGGAACATTAAAACTATATTATATCATAAAAAATTGGATATACACAAGTGCTTTGCCCTTCATCTAACATTTTAGAGAGTAAGAATAAAAAGTAACTATTGCATTCTTAACTGGCAATGGGTAACTTTAAAACGGATGTGTAACTTTTAAACAAATCAAAAATAAGGAACATCCAGATTATATTAAGAATTTAAGCTCACTGGTGGATTTAATTCTCATTAAGCTTTTACGTGATAGAACTACAACGTAAAAAGACGGAGAACAACGTTAATTTTATAAGAAATATAAATATTCATTAAATTAATAATTAATTAATGTAATTAGTAATTAATGTAAGATGGTTAAAAAAACATTTGGAAGATGATTATTTAAACGGTAGAAAGGTCTATTTTTCACTCGTGCGTAACTTTTAGCGAAAGATAGCTGTCGCCACTATTGCGTTGGCGGTTTTCTTGCGAAAGATCATGATTGTGTCTCAATTTGACATGGTCTAACCAGTGAACACGACAATGAAACAATTTTAAAACTATTTTCCTGAAACATTTGATTTATAGACGTAATTTTCAGATATTTCTTCAAATCGTATGCAATGCATGCAGTATTTTTTTATTCTTTTCATAAATATATTCGAAATAGCTAAAGTCACATTTTGTCAATTGCCATGTGCTATCTGAGGAATTTTCATTCGATATGTTATGGTAAATCAAATTAGAAAATAAACTTTATGCGGATTTAATCCGGTATGGAAACAATTCAAAGTATTTATTATGTTTCAAATAAAGATGCAGTATGATTAAATTGAAACTTTCAAACGCTATCTATATGAAACTGGGATTACTTCAGCCGGGATAGCCTGGTTGGTTGGGCGCTGGACTCGCACTCCTTAGGTTTCGAGTTCGAAACTCACCTGCCAAAAGAGAATGTGTGGCGGCTGGCACTTGTTAAATCTGTTGTGGTCGCAAAGTCCTCCATGTCGTGAGTAATACCACTGGGGGTACTGGATCAGAGGTGATCGTTCTCTGTTCCAGGACTAACTTACAATCTGAGGTGAATGAATGAATATACATGAATGAAGCCCGTCCCCTCGAAAGGGTTGTGACGTGTGTGTAGCTAAGTCGTACTCTTGTCCCTAGATGGCGCTACGTGTGAAACAAAGAGACGCATTTCTTAGGCTTAAAATCTGCTGATATATCAGCTGGGCTTTTCCATGGCAAGTGCCATAAGTAACAACATCAACAGGATTATTTTAGGGGCAATGCTTACGTGTAATGTAGTCACATTCACATAATACACTTGGTTACTTAAACTTAATATGCACATTTACGATTGTGAAGTAAATCTGATGTTACTTGTTTAACTTCATTCCTAAAGCTGCAAAAGAGCATCTGGGTATGCAGTCAATGTTCCGTTGATGAGTTGCAGTTTGCAAGAAGTTATATCGCAATAGGAGGAACATTTTTGAAGGATAAGAGGTTGTATCCTTCAAAAATGATACTATAGGACGGTTCAATAACGTCAAATTCATTTAGCTTTTTCCTTTGTTTACATATTGTTTTTGCTTAGTTCAGAGAGATTAAATTGGATCTAATAAAAATAATTGGCGATAAAGATCGAATAATTACACCATTACCGGATTGCCATAGTTCTTGCCTACTTCTTCTTCCCTTTTTTTCTCAGATCTTCCCATTCTCTTCTTCCTTTTCTCTTTTTTGTCATTCATTTTTTTAATACAAAATACTTTTAGAAAATCTACATTATTTATTCATTCCATTGACTGTTTTGATAATTTCATTGTGCACTGACGAGCCAAAAAAAAAAACACTGGTTCACCTACTTAATGGCATGTAAAGCCTACTCGAGCACGTCTCAACACAACGTGGCATGGACTCAACTAAAGTCTAAAGTAGTGCTTGAGGTAACTGGCACCATGAATCCTGCAGGGCTGCCCATAATTCTGTAAGATTACGAGGAAATAAAGATCTTCTTTGAACAGCAGATCGCTGGAAATCTCAGATATGCTCATTAATGTTCATCTTTGGGTATTTTGGTGGCCATAGGAAGAGTTTAAAGTCAGATGAGTATTCCTAGAGCACTCTGTAGCAATTTTGGAAGTGTGGAATGTCGCATTGTCCCTGGAATTCCTCCAAGTCCATCGGAATGCACAATTGACAATGGTGCAGGTGATCAGACAGGAAACTTACGTACAAGTCACATGTCAGATTCGTTTCTAGATGTACCAGGAGTTCTATATCACTTCAACTGCAGTCGCCCCACACCATCACAGAACCTCCACCAGTTTGAACCGTCCCCTGTTGACATGTAGGGTGCAGGGATATATATATATAGTGTGTGTGTGTGTGTGAGCTAATAGTAGGAATTGAATAAAAATCTATGCACTAGTATTACTAAGCTATTATTATCGTGCAGAGGAATGTCATTAGTTTTTCAAAAATGTATTGATATTTGTATAAAAATTTTAACACTATCTGTTTTATGAATTTTATTTTTTTCTCTAATTTAATAATGCCTTTTGTTTAAAGTTAAAACCCACAGTCAAAAAAATCTGTAAGTTTAATAATTCTTTTTATATTTAAAACGAGTTTATCCATGCATAATTCGATTATTTGAAATTCTGCCTTATTTTACGGTATCTTAGTTCTTTGTTCGCGTGCAATGCAACAATTCTGTCTATTGTTGCACTTGGATGCTTATTGATTATTTATCTAGGTTACAAATTATTTTTATTTCATTTCTGACGTATTTTTATTCATGAAAGAACATTTTTGTTTTTGCCACCGGTGTTTATGTTTTCTGTGTTTATGGGGTATTTTTTATTTGTTTCAGGAGCATCGAAGCATTTCTTGCAGAATCGTTAAACAAAACGATTTTTTTAAACTGCAGATTTAAAAACATGTTGTTCTTCTGTTTTCAACTTTTCCATTTATTTCTTATACGGCCCTATGGTGACTAGCTGGTTCGACAAAATTAATGGTCGTTAAAATCTATAATAAAAGGTTTTGTGTGACTCGGTTTAAATTATTTCTTCTGTAAAATATTTTTAGCATTCAAATTTTGATAGATGTATGATTTATGTTATTTTAGGAACTTTAGGCCATTGCTTTGCACTCCCCTCTTTTCCAATCGATTGCTCTAAAATTCACCAAGAAATAAATACACCTATATTTTTAGCCTTTTAATAATGTAACTTAATTTCTAGCCTAAACCACTCTAAAAATTGGCATTTGTTTTCATGTTAATAATATTTAAATTTAAATCTTTTACAGATTCTTCTCAAGATTCAGTAAATATATTCGCTTCTTCTTGAAATGTACTTGGGCGCTAATTATTTGTTTTAAGGATAAAAGTTTATTTTCACTATTTAGAACGCTTCGTTTTTTTTTTTCTGTATTAATATGGGCAGTAATAAGAATTTTAAAAAAATGACTTCCACAACTTTAATAATGATTTTGATCAATGACTGATTTTTTTCCCCAGAAGTTTTGTATTTATCGTTCATGACACAGTCAAAGTTCTTACCTATCTTTACATTCTTATTTAAAAAAATACTTAAAATATTTTTTAAATGATTAAATGTAAGAAAAAATTATATGGTGGAAAATTGGTATTATTAAGTTGTGTTTTTTTTCTGAATTTTAAAGCGATGTAAAAGTTATTTTTGTATTGCAATATTTTCAGACTATTGTGGAAAAATGGCCAAATGTTATTTACTTTTCAATTAAAATTCTAGCTAAAATTAAAAAAAAACATATGCACATCTTTATTTTCCAAAGTAAATACGTGCCAAGTTCAATAGCTCTGAATCAAATGGTCTATCTTGTAGAGCATCAAAGCACAAACATGAATACTTTCGACTTTATTATAAGTAGAATCTGAAATGTTAAGTTTCCTTTATTTAAGTATATTAATCTTATTCACCAATAAATCATTCTCATTAATTGAGTTAAAACTCATTTTTATAATTAAAAAAGGAATATATTAAATCAATTATTAATGTCAGTTAATAATTTATGAACGTGCTGCTTTAAAGAAATGAATTTTAAGCACAATTTTTAAAAATAAGATGAATGGTACACAATTAGGCAAAATATGTTTGCTAAATTTGTCTGACAAAAAGTTAATTCATAACTAATTGCTATCGCAGCTGAATATGAAATTGATGAAAATATTATTCAACTACTTTCTAAACATGGTGTTCTAGTAGAAATGTAATCCCACTAGTATACTAAATAATACGGAACCAAGAAAACAAAATAATAACCATAAAGTCTTGTGAACTGGTCATGCCAGATCATATTTATTTGCTAAACATCGAATGCGTAGTTTCAGTTTAACTCTGAAAGCCAATGTGCATTTTCTGGTAGAAAAAGAATGCGATATTAAATGATTATTAGTATCGCATTTAGATATTAAATGACATGCTCTGCTTTTATTCTAATGTGATTGAGATGTTAATTGTCTCCATTTCGAAGGAGAGTAAAAAAGCTCTTAAGTCAATTAGAAATCTTAAAAATAATTTATTTTGTTGTTCGCACTTCTTAAAATCGTTCAACAATTTTTATTTCTTAAAGTAACTTTCCTTTAATTTTTAAAAACATTTTGAATATATCTATATAGTTTAAATTGAATTCATTTTTAGACACAATTGTTTCGCTAATTTTTTCAGAATTTAAAAGCAAAGTTCGTTTGAATACATATAACTGTTAAATAAATCTCCAATTTCTAAAAAAATTAACCAACATCCTCACCTATAGACGGCGTTACCAATTGCGTATTTTAAGCAAAGAAAGGGAATGAGATTTTGGCGGGAAACACACACACACAGAGAGAGAACAACTCGATTTTTCTAAACGCTAATATACTAAAACAATAAATATTAAAAATTTTCATGGATTGTTTCTTAATATGAAGATGAAAAATTTCTTTATCGCTCCATTTTAAAACAATATTGTTGTCACTCTTCATAAAAAGGGCTATTTTTCTAGCAAAAATACATAATAATTTTACTGAACAAAGTTGTTGACATGGTTATTCAAAGCAGACTTTAAAATTTACCATTGGGTACGTCACTGTATAAGGATGTGTGCGTGAGAGAGTGAAACAATTAATACCAGGATGGTTTTTTTTTTTTTTTTTTTTTTTTTTTTGCATTTCAATGAAAGAATAAACCTGAGGGGAAGACTAAAATTTAAAAGTTAGGTATTGAAAACACGTGTGAAAGTAACTATAGAAAATACTGTTAGCTTAAATAGACCAAGAGCAAATGAAAAAATACATATTTTTTGCTTAGATCTAATTTGCATAAAAAAATTTTGAATTCCACATGAGTACATGTTAAAAGGTAAGAATAGCTGGATAAAGCTTTCAGGTTAATATTTGAACCATTTTTTTTTAAATCCTGCGTCGTTGAAATATAAAGGACAAGTGAAAAATTATCAAAAGTAGCATCTTTATTCTTCTTGAATTTTTGAAATGTTACATTTATTTATTAGGCATCTCAAAAAATGCAAATAAAGTTTTGGCAACACATTTAAAATATTCTTAAAGCATAGCTTTCTCTACAGTCATTGAAAATGATGAAGAAAATCGAGAATATGCGTATTTCACAAAGCTTCTCTCGATGAATTGGTTCGAAAATTCTATACATAATTCTGGTGTAAGGGTGGCAATCTAAACTTTGTTCCTCTAACTCGTTGGTTATAAAACTATCGCTGTCAGGTGCACATATATAGGCAAACATAGAAAAGAATTCCCTAAATAACTTATTGGGATTAATAAAAAAAAGTCCTTAAAATTTTCAAATTAATTTTTCTAATAATTAAAACTTTTACTCCGTATGATTAAGGTATACGTAAATTTTTTTAAAAAAAAAACTATAATAACAATAACGACTCGCTTATTATTTCAAGTTTATTTGGGTAAAAACTTTTCAAAATTTATTTATCCTCATTTCACTTTGCATGTGCCTTATTTAAGGCACATGCAAACAACGTGTTTCCGTGAAAAATTCCTTTACCGCAATCCAAGGTTAAATTTATTTACTTATTTACCTGAAATGGCCCAATGCACTTCATTACTAATTCCTAATTCACTAATAATGCCTATTAAAGTATTTTTGTTTATCTTTTACATGTAATTCAGGTTTATTTTTAGCATCAAAACCATAAAAGAAATCAAAAATATTTTTTCTATTTACATTAGTTGTATATCGTTAGATTAGACAATTAAGAAAAAATGATATATATGTAATGATATTTTTAAAATTAAATTATCCAATTAATTTCCAAAGCTCTGTCTTAATTCAGCCCATGGTAATATCATTCTATAATATTTTCTTATTTAATGATCCATTCCACTCGTTCTAGTTGATTAATTAAACAGAAGCTTAGTAAAGTTGTTGAATCAGCTAAAAGACGAGATTCCCACATTCTGTGCAAGAGAGTGAAAATTGCTAACCTAAACAAAATACTTTTAAAAAGATCCCCGTGTTTCCCTTGCCTCTTATGCGTGTGTCATGGAAACTTCCATCGAAATCTCATTTTTTAAGCTCTATAAAAAATATTCTCCCTATCAAAATTTTACAGTATTTAAGTCCAGGGATAATGTTATCCCACCTTTCTGCTTTTCTGCTTTTCTACCGCTCTATGTGTGGACGCGCCTTGTCCGTCAGCTTGAAAATAATGCCTGCTTCCGGTGATGGAATAAAACGAACTTTAAAAAATCCAACCTGTCTTCTCCATGGTTTTCGGTCATGACTCTGCTTTCATCAAATAATTTAAATGTTTTACACACACACACACGTGCGCGCGCTGCTTGAAAATGTATCGAATATTGCTTTCTTAATTAGTTATTTGAGATGTTGGACTTTGCAAATATATCAATTGTTGTAATTTTGACCTAGTAAATTGGAATTAAGATGTTTCAAGGTATTTAATTGCAATAACAAATTGCATGGAATATATAAATACTAATTATTTCATAAGCTCTTAAGGAAGTAAAACGGCAATAAGTTTCTGGGGGAAAAATAAGCTTTTATCAAATTAGGGCGTAGTAAAAACAAAATAATAAAGTGCTGGATTTTTAAATTCGGTTGATTGAAACTTAAAATTCTTTTATAAGGAGGGTATTTAAGCAGTGACGAAAAAAGGGATAAAAATTTTTATTGAAGATCTTGAAAGTTAAAATTTTTATCCCTTTTATGACATTATGCAGTCTTGTTTTCTGTAAACGGTGGAAAATATTTAAGAAGCTTTGAAAATGCTTATGAAAATACACAACTTAATACACAATTTGATAAGATTTTAAGCGAATGCTAATCTTACAGTGGTTTGAAGATTTTTTTAAACACAAAAATAACGGTAAAAAAAACGAACAAATTTTTACAATGAATTTAAGTCGAACCGTATCTATTTAAAAACGAAATAGTCTAAAAAAATGAAGACAGGTCGAATAAAAATGTTCAAGAAACGTTCACAAGAAATGCGAAGTTTTCGACACAGGAGCGTAGTTTGGGGACTATTTCAGGACTCTGTTCGTTTTGTCAGGCACGTTACTGGGGGAAAAAGTAAATTCAAGTGCCAATCACACGAATTTTAATGTAGCGCTTCCAGGCATTTTTTTAAAGTAAAGATCAAATCCTTATTTTGTTTTTGTAGTTTCTGAATTTGAACAATTATTTAAAAAAGATAATCCCTCACTCAAATTCTTAAAAGTATTGTGAACTGAAAACACTGGCATAAAAATTTTAGTTTTAACGTATGAGAGCTGGAAAGAAAATAGTCTAAATCCGTTATTTGCTTTGTAAAACAATACTTTTGAAAAATTCTTCATTCGAACTTTCACTATATTTAAAAAGATATATAATTGATTAAAGAAATGATTTCGTCAAAATCATTTGTAATTTTCCGATCCGAATAATTGAGAACAGAAACCCGACAGAGGACGCAGATATTGAACTGGTTTTGATTCGAAAGAGTAAAACTGTTTAAATTAAATCGTGTATTTAACTATATTCAAGTTCACGAGAATAAACAGAAATATAAATCTTTCATAAAATCAATAGCCAATTAATAATAATAGCTATTTCTATTTTATTAGCACGGCATATTTTTTTTTTCTGACAGTTATTTCGTCTTTCCCAGTTCGGTTTATTCGGAGAATTTTGAATGATTTTTGCAACATGCATGGTGTGCCATGAAACAGATTATACTATAACTATAAACACTATCACGATAACTGTTTTTGATATTTGATGGTGGTTCTGGTGAAATTATAGAAAGATAGTTCAATTAATTTCTGTTGATTGTGGCCAAAATACATTGCTGGTAAAGTTACATTTCAATCTGGCAACAGAACACTATTTGTTTTTTTCCGAGAAGCTTGCCGGTGTTCTTGTTGACAACGTAACATTTTTTTTAATTCATTCCGTTTTTAAAGATTTTAACGTAAGTTATACTCTTCAATTGATAGAAATCAAGGATTTTAAATCTGTTTTTGCAAAATATTTTAACATTGCTGCAAATTTAAACAATTTCTTAACTTTTATCGTATGTGCTATATAATTCCAAATTCTAATTTTATTTAAAATAACTGCATTGCCATGTATTATATTTCTTACTAATGTAGATATTTGCATTTGAAAGTTACTAAATCATCAATTTACTTATCGCCTATTAAAAATTTACATACAAAGAGCAGTTGTAGGGTAAAATTATATACCCTTCAGTTCTTACTGCTTATTTTTATAAGTAATGTTGCAGTTTTAATTTTGAATTCAATGCTACATTCATTGTAACATGGTTGTATTTTTTTAGTAATATTTACATAACTGCTACATCGCCACAACCTTCTGACATTGCTAATAATTTTAGGATTATATTTTTAATATGAATTAATTCGGAATTTTATTTAATGTTTGAAGAAATCAGTTTTTATCAGTTATTTTACTAAAGTCTGATTTGTAGTCACTATTTAATAAAATAATACAATTTTTCTAATTAAATATGTCATCATACAAATATGGCAAGTGAAATGAATAATCTCATGTGGTTTTTCTTATAGAAAAGTAATAATCATTATCATCTGGTTTAATTTCTGACGTGATTTTTTTAAAAAATTTTTTCTGGTAGTTAGGTTTCTGTGATTCCTAAAAAAATGTTTGCATTTTTAAAGTTAAAATTATTTACTGTTTCTATATGTTTTGGTACTATTTACTCTTCTGTATCTGTATAGCTTAAATAAACTTTAAATAAAAATACCATATTCTGGGATATATAAACTACCAAATTTCTTGGAGCAAATTTCTTAACAAATTCCTGCTTTTATGAAGATGTGGACTATTTTTATATTAAAATTATTGTTTGAGGCATGCTCTCAATTTTCATTTCAGAATTTGGAATCAACAATTAAAATATCTTTAGAGAAAGTTTAGTGATGTTAAAAATCAAATGAATCATTAATTTAAAGCACATTTTCATCCTAATTTTAATGAGATATATGATATTTTAACTCTTGTTTAAGATGAGCTGATATTATATTCTTGACTATATGTTTGAAAGATTGGATTTCACAATATCTATAAGCTTAATACATCATTAAACTTTTTATTCAAAGATTGTAATTATTGAGAAAGTAGTAGCATATTGTAGTTTTGTGATTTTTTTTTCTGATTCACACACAGCTGCAAACAGGAGATTCATGCAGTTCCAAGATTGTAAATCTAATAAGTCAACAATCAAGTTTAATGATATAGGTTGGTTACAGAAATATTAATTTAACCACCAATTTGTGCATCTCGGAAATAGCTCTAACAATTTGGATCAAATTTTATATTTAGATAGGCTTTGTTTTTTAGTTCATTAATATCTTTTTTTAAATGTCTATGTCATTCCTGAAAAATAGATTTTGTCACAAACACAACAAATTTATAACTAACTTTAGAGCCTTTTTCACTATGTTCTCATGCTAATAATACCATATAGTGCGATCTCATAAATTTTTGTGGTATTTGTATTGTTTATATAGGATAACTTATTCTACCTTAAAATTTTGTGAGATGAGGTAACAATGAAAAATATTCCCATATAATCAGTATGTGATTCCTATCTAAATATTATTTAAATAAATATATAAATTCATATCTCTAACTTTCGAATAAGACTTCTCTCTGGTACTGTATACTTTTATAACAATATGTATGCTTTTTAATTGTCTAGTTCTTAGTCTTATACAGCCACAGTTACTAAATATTTAATTAATTTTTAAAAAAATATTTCTTATGCAGTGATTTTTTTTCCATAAATATTAAACAATATTTTTTGTGCATAGAAACTTTGTCATTATTTAATAAAAATGGAATTAGTACATATAAATTGTCGGTACTTTTCCGTTAGCTGGAAGTATGTAAAAAGTCACCAAATAATGTAGAATTCCACCTAATTTCTTTTTTTGTCAATTTTTTGCTTGCACCCTGCTAAGGAGAAGTACCCAATTGTGTAATATAGCTAACTATATAGCACTTGCTATCACCATAAAAAGTGCATATTTTCCCAATTTTATAGAAGTTATTAATTATGATTAATAACTTCATAATTCAACTTATTAATTAAGAAGTTTAGAATGATTATTAAAATTGAAGACACAGTGTTAAATATCCTGTCACATTAATTTATGTATTTATCACATTCTGAACATCAAGTTTTGTTTTATTTTAATGTATGTAAAAGATTCTTGGTATAAAGAGAAACAAATGGAGAGTTCTTTTATATTTTTTAATTTTTGTGATATGAAAAGAGCTAAACTTTTATCAATTATCAAGATTTTTTTAAAAAATATCTATGACAAGCTGTTTAGAAAAGAAGGGCAAAGGCTATAAAAAATTATTGTAAAAATATATTTTGAGCTATTAAAACTTTTCAAAAAAAAATCTCTCTCAAATTCTAGCAGAAGCGGTGATTATTCTGATCGAAAAGATTCAGAATTAAAAACCTGTACAATTGAGAAAAAAATAAGATGAAGTCAAAGTTTGAAAAATAAAAAAATTATTTTTAGATCATAGAAAAATTAAAATTATTACATACTTAATATGTGCTTATGTAGTATCAAAAATTAAATATATTTTATTTTTATTGAATCATTTTAAATGAAACATTGCATTCGTATCACTCATTTGCATATTGTAAAGGCTAAAATAATAAAATTCTGCTCTTTTTTGTGTTTTATGTTTTTAGAGGGAAATGATCATATAATTTCATTTTTTACTCTGTAGATTTTTGAAATGAGAGGTGGAGCTCGTGGCGGTAGATCTGCAAGGGGTGGTCGATCAGGACCTTACAAACCTAAAGTCTTCATCCCTCGTGTTCCTTTTGATGTCTATGTAGTAAGTAATATATTTCTGAATGAAGACTTGTTTGTTGTGTTATACCCTTTACTAAAAATGTTGTATGATTAATATATGTATCTTTTTTACTTTCAGTGTGAGTCATTTTTTCCACGTGTTAAACTTGCACCAGATGATAATACATTGACCCAGGTAAGTGAAGAATAAACTGTTTTAAAGGTATGGTATGTATGTATATA
>JAOUZG010048486.1:3862890-3910201 GCA_026289955.1 Argiope argentata | reverse complement strand
GTATTATTTTCTTTATATTACTTTCGTTCTTAGACTTTTTTTAAAAGGATTTTCTTAGAATTTTGTTTGTACATGGCCAAAATTTTTGTTGTGTTATGACATGCAACTTTTGATTGACTATAACTTATAGAGGTTTTAAATAAAGTAGTAATTTTTAGGATAGATACATTGCACTTAGAAACATACTAATTTTTTAAAAAATTGTTATCTGTAAGAAGGCTAAAGTAATATATTTCAAATAGATTACTAATTATTAGGTTTACTTTATCGTTATCTTTATTTACTTTTATCTTTATATCTTAATTTTCTTTTCAAAACTTGTATATAATTTAGCTTTGAACAGTAGATTTTTGAAATTAACTGGTTTAATATTTTATCAGAATTAATTTCAGATTGGGAATTTTAGAAATACTTCTCTTTTTTCCTAGTCTTTTTGTTATGCATTGAAAAAAAAACATTTAGGAAAACTGAAAACTTTTTTGTTCTTTAATTGTTAAGATTATTATTATTATTTTGTTAAAGATTATAATATATGTCAATTTCAAAGATAATTTCTTTAATATATGTGTAGAATATTTGAATTGCGGTTGAATGATGAGAATTAATTGATTCAGAACATTTAGGAAAATTGAATATTTTTTTGTTCATTAATTATAAAGATTATAATCTATGTCAATTTCAAAGATGATTTCTTTAATATATGTATAGAATATTTGAATTGTTGTGGTTGAATGATGAGAAATAATTGATGGTTTTTATAACAAGACATGAAATAAATTTATAAAAGTAGTATGAAATTATATACATTTCTTGTTAGTTTCCTACATCTAATATTGGGTGATGCAGAAAAATAGTGTGTTTTTAAAATAATTTAAAACATATATTATTCCCCCCCCCCAAAAAAAAAAAATTCTGAACAGTCATGGTTACTCAAAATTTAATCTACATTTTCTAGATAACATGGATTTTACTTTATGCAAGTTCTTCAGAATCTTTTTGTGCAGATTAATGTAAATTAATACAATTTGTTGCTTCATGCATTTTTATGAAAATATTTTCTTATATATTTATTATTTTTATTATTTAGGCTATTTTGAAAAGGAACCAAGATTTAACATCTACTCCACAAGAGCAAACAGCAGTATTGAATCTAGTTACAAAAATTCAAACTGTTTTGGATAATATTGCATTATCTCCTGGAAATTTTGATGCATGTGTGAGTATATTTATTTTTTATTTATCATTGATACCATTTGAGGATAATATTATACAATGGACTTTTGACATATATTTTTATAACATTTTACGAATTTATATTTGTTTTCCCATCTTAAAAAAAGGTAAATATAATTTAATATGATTTTAAATTTAATATTATTAATGTTTTCTAAATAATTTTTATTTTGTTTTGATTTTGATTATCATATTTTTGTAGCAAATTGAAGAAGTTCGGCAAGTTGGATCTTTTAAGAAAGGGACTATGATGATTGGAAATGCTGTAGCAGATATTGTTACAATTCTAAAAACTCTTCCCACTGGTATAAATGCTTTTGTTATTTATTTTTGTTAAACAAATTTGAAATATTCCTTATTCATGGTTAAAATAACTTTTGATAAAATGTATATTTTTGTAATATTTTTATTAGATTTTTTAATGATTGATAGATCCATGTTTCATAATATCATTATTTAATTCATTATAATGTATGTAATTTAATCAATTTTAAGAGGATATATACCATTTCTCTAAAAAAAAAATTTAATAATACATTTCAAGTTTAGGAAAACAACTGTTTTCCAGCAAGACAAAAATAACAAATTAATATTTTAATATATTTAATGAATTAAGATACATATTAATTTCAAAATTATGTATTATGTTTTAAACAATGATTTAATGTTTTTTAAAACAATATATTTCCACTTATTATTTTAAAAATTATTATATTGTTATGATTCTGCAATTAATATGAGCCTTTATTCATATAATATATTTAATACTAATTTTTGCTATTTTGATGGGAATTACAATTTATTTCCTGAACTTGGAGTTCATCATTTAACATTTTTTGGGGGGGAGGATATGATATATATATCCACTTTTTATTGATTTGACACAGCTGCAGTTTATTGGCAATGGGTGTTTTTGATCCATATTGAGAAAAATTTGTAATGAAAAGAATCAATTGCTTCTTTAAAGAGTTAAGATCAGTTTGATTTTAGTTTTGAGGTTTATAATATAATTTTATCTTCCTGAATAAAATCCCATAAATTTAAAAATAAAAACTTGTAGGAATGATTAATGTCATAAGAAACCATAAATAAAAGGAGGAGGATGAAAGCTTTGTGAAATATTTTGACTTAATGTTGTTGATTGCTTAAATGGATAATGCTGATTCTATTGAATATGGGTATGAATCTGTGTATAAAACATTTATGACAATTATTTTAATCTGTGACGTTTTCCCATTTAAAGTAGTGGGGAAACTTTTGAAACAATATAACAGTATCAGTGTATTAAAATGTTTTTGAAGAATATATATCTCAGTCAAATTAGAGTAAAAGAATATAAAGTTTTTAATTAATTTATTTATTTAATGCCTTATAGATTTTTTTTTTTTTTAGTGGAAGCTGTTCAAGCTCTTGGAAATAAGGTATTGGAGGAATTGAAAAATATTGATTCCGATGAAAGTAAGTAATAAATGGTATTTGATTTTTAAGTTTTCTATTAAAATTTTTTAAATCAATGTTTTAATTATATTATTTAGCTTTACTTACAAGTATTAATTTTAATAATGCATTGTACAATTATTTAATTAGTGGTAGTAGAAATTAATAATTTTAAATAGCATTTCTGTATGTGCTTGGATTAATTTGTTTGTAAAAACATTGAAATGTTCTACTTCTTATAATCATAAATATATTTCACAGTGTTTGAAGTTTGTTTTAAGGATTTTAAAAATTTCTCTTTATTTCTTTTAATTGTATATGATCTATAAAATAAATCAAAAATTTACAAAAGTGTTTTATTCTAATAATATCTTTGCAAGTATAAATAATAATAATAATAAAAATTTTGTCTTTTGTATCTTAGATTTTTTAATCTGATTATTTATGTTTTTACTTTATGATTTATCATTTTTTTAAATTTTTGCTTTAGCCAGCTTTGATACAAAAGAACTTTAATTAATGAACTGAAATAATTATTACAAAAATATCTGAAGTTTTTTTTAATTTGATTTATAATCAAATAAATTGCTGTTTATGAACTTAATGTTTGCATTTCTTTTGCATCTTATCTAGTCTTGGCACTAGTCATGATTGATGGTGGTTTTGAAATTAGCTCTCCTGAAGCATCAGTTAAATGTCTTATCACAACTGTCCCCCCAAATCTTAGAAAACTTGATCCAGAATTGCACTGTAAGTTTTATGTATTTTTTCCCCTTTATAATATTTAATTCGTATTTATTGCTACTTGTTTTAGCATTTGCTAAAAGATAATAAATTATTTAAATTTAAACTGAAATCTAATTACTGAAATTTAATTTGTTTAAAATATTTCAGTGGACCCCAAGATCCTTCAACATCACTTAGCTGCTATACGACATGCTCGCTGGTTTGAAGAAAATGCACATCATTCAAGCATCAAAGTTTTAATCAGGTTGTTTAAGGATCTTCGAAATCGTTTTGAAGGATTTCAACCTCTGAATCCATGGATTCTTGATCTTCTGGTTGGTGCATACTTATTTAAAACAAAATTAAAAAATTCTTAGTTTTGTATTATCCTAATTTTTTTCTTCTATTTTATTTTAGGCACACTATGCTATAAATCATCATCCTAGTCGTCAGCCATTGGGTCTGAACATTGCATATAAGTAATATATTTTTAAAAAAGTTATGTTTGATATATTTTCTACCTTTCTTTGCATTGTTCTCAAATATAGTAGTTCTGATTATATAAATAGCTTGGATAGTTGTTCCTATAATTAAATTTTGCATGTCTGGCATGATGTTTATTTTATTTTATTTTTTTGAAAGTACAAACTCATTTATCATTATCTCCTGGTCAAAATAACTTTTTCTTGTTAATAATTATTTAAATTTCACATCATTAAAAAAATCTCCCTTTTTTTTCTAAAATTCTTATAATCAGTTGATCACTTGTGTAGCAATTAGTTACTGAACTAATATAGAATACTATTATATTCATTGTGCATAATATTTACGAATGTTATTGTTTATTAAATACTTCAGAAATTGTTTATATTTAAGTTTATTCTTGTTTTTAATACTTTTGGTGTCCACTCAAAGAAAGCTTTATTTTGATCTTTTTGTAGAAGTCAGGGATCTTCATCTATGCATTTTAATAGAATTGCAAACTCTTTTAATAATAAATAAAAATATATTTAAAATGATACACTCTTGTAAAGAAAAGTGATATTGCAGAAAAATTGATTTATTAAATTTTAAATTCTTTTAGAAAAATGATGATGCATAATAGGTTCCAGAATTATTGAGGAGAAAATATTTAAATTTGGAGATCCTTTTTTTATATATATATAGCAAGCTGGAATTACTTGGCAAATTTGATAATTAGATTTGAATAAAGTGTCCTCTAAAGTATTATGAATGATATTTTAAATTATAAATTTTTGATGATACAGATTACTGATAATATACCCCCATTACGCATAATGTTAAGAGAGACGATGTTATACAACATGGTAAATAGTAGTAGGTCTCAATCTAGTCATATTTTCAAAATGAGGAAGCATTACTGATATAAATTAGACTGATTAGCTACTGAAAGTAGTTTAATAAAACTTGTTCTGCAAATTTACTAAAACTGTATAGATTTTAATGTTTTTAAAAGATCTGTGTCTCATAATATGTATTTTTGTCTTCTGCAGTCCACATGTGTGTAATGAATATAAAATCTAAAATAATTTTTTAAAAATATTTTATATGCTCATCAACTTTTAGAAGCCAAGAAATGTATATACAACTTATTACATATGAAATTTTAAAATTTTCTGGTAGAGGTAGAACAAAATATGCTGTGATCTCATGATATATTAATGAAATATACATCACATTTACAGCAATTTATAATTAATTCAAGTACATATATTAAGCATTTAGATAAAAGTTAAAATTTTACCTTTTTTGCATTTTAGTGTAAGGTTCTACTTCAATATGATCAAGAAATAGTATTTTTTTCCCTCTGCCTGAATGAATTAATTAAAACTTATTATCTGCATTATTTTTATTCCTGCTGTTGAAAAGATTGGGAAAATATACTTTCTTATGTAAAAATTTTAACTAATAAACATATTTGTACATATTTCTTATCTAAATAATTTATAATTTTTTTAAGGCGTTGTCTACAGCTTCTGGCAGGTGGTCTTTTCCTCCCTGGTTCTGCAGGTATTCCTGATCCATGTGAAGGAGGCACAGTTAGAGTTCATACTTCCATGTCTTTAGAACAACAAGTTCGTAGTTTTTTTTCTTTCCATAGTTTAAAGTATGGATAGAAAAAGTTTTTAAAAAAAGTTTCTCAAACCTTTATAATATCGATGTTATGAATTTTCTTCTACCTAGAAAAAAATGAAGCATTAAGATTGTGTGCAAACAAAAATGCATTAAAATAGATAATTGAAATTTGGTTAGAATACTTTGCATCAAGATGGCACATAGAAATTTTACTATTAGGTCTCTCATGAAATAAATTTTTTAGGCAATCATGCATACAATTTACTTCATGGAAAAAAGAAAAAAAAAAGTATATTTGCAAAAGTTTGTGAAATTTCTCTTGCAAATAAAATATATTCATTTTGTAACCATTTATTTACATATAAATTGATGTGTGCTTCTAAGGAAATTATTTATATTTTAACAAAAAATTTAATCACAGTACAAAAATAATCATATTAAATAAATTTAAACTTATTTCATTGCTACTTCTTGAAATGTGGTAACAAGCATATGTTTACTTGGTTGCATTTTTTTTTTCATTCATTGGGTTAAAAGCTAAGAATAATTGCTCATATAAATCAATATTTATTTATGGCATTTATCTATTATAAAAATCCTTGAGGTTGCTTTGCTTGTTGTTTTATAATGCAATTATCTGGTGATATATTGGTTTTACAAATGAATTTGGAGGTGGCTATAATATATAAATAGTATTTTTTATATTATAATTATTGTCGAATGTGTTGATTTTTAACAAGAAAAAGCTATTAAGTATAGTAAATTGCAAAGTATCTCAAATTGTTGAGCAAAAAATACTCAATTTTAAAATTAAATTATATGATACTAATTAAATTATATGATTATGGCATAGTTAAAGAATGTTTTAGGTGTTTTTGTTTAACTGACTGGTTATAAAACAGCATCAGTAACATATTAAAATAATTTTCGAACATGCAGTTCCTTCTAGTTAAATAAGTTCTAGTATGGATATGATAAAAAATATACACACTATAAAATGGGTCATTTCTTTTATAAATATACATTAGACTGAAATAGTTTTCTTGTAGCTCATCTTTTTAAATTAAAAACTTAACTTATGCTGTTATAAATTATTTTATTCACTAACAACATTGGTTTTCTATATAGGATCTTGTATGTCTTACTTCTCAAACTCTATTGAGAGTAATGTCTCATGGTGGATATAAGCAAGTACTTGGTCTTGAAATCTTACCTAGTAAGGATATTTAAATTCTTCTTTCATTAATTTAAATATTAAGATATGAAAGAAAACATGAAATTTTTTATATTAGTAAATATACATTAAATTGTTAAGAAAGGCAAAGCTAACATGCACACAGTCAAGTCGTACACCAAGGCCTATGGTTTGGCTTCTATGTTAAACAATCAATCACAGAAGGCACATGTTATCATCAAATTTGGGGATTATAAAAATTTTGTTGTAAGCATTTGAAAAACATTTTAGTTCTTGCAGTCCTGATCAAGGGTTGAAACATTTCTAAAATGGCTAATTTTGTTAACGGTTCATGGGCTGTAGTGGTTAGCTTTAATGGCAAATGTGGTGTGGAGATGTGTTTGGGGAAATAGACATAGCAACTCTTGAGTAGCTGACCATCCAGACGAACCAAAGGGCTACCAATAGTGTCTCCATAATGACAGTTCAGCTAACATCACTGTGTATAGGTCTCTGCAGCCGACACCTGGTTAATGCAGCCATGCTGACTGCTGTTCATAGGTGATGAAGGCTGGAATTTGCTTCCCAGTGAGTAGAGTTAGGTGGGTTTTTACAATGAATCACATTTCATGCCTTATTGGACTGATGGACATAGGGATACATGGCGAGAAACATCTGGAAGCAAATACTCAGCAACAATTGCCGGAGAAAGAAGCATTATGATCTGGGGTATGTTTTCGTGGTGTTTCTCAGGATGTACTCGTCATTGTGGAAGCATGATTAATCAACACAAATAGGCATCTATCCTTGCAGACTATGTTCACCCCTACATGCAAATTGTTTTTCTTCAAGATGATGGCATCTACTTCAGGACAATGTGAAGTATTTTAAAACTTGCAGCTTACATATATAGTTTGAATAGCATCAGAATGAGTTTACATACTTCTTTGGCCAGCAAATTCAATGGACTTGAACCAAATTGAGAATCAGTAAGAACTCCTTGATCAGGTTGTTTGTTCCATGGACCCTTACCTATGTAACTTTGCTCGTCTGTTGATGGCACTGGAGTTGACATGGTTCAGCATCCAAGTGAACACCTTTAGGAACCTAATTTGAATCTCTGAATTTCTTGCAGTTGTAGTCACATAAATGTGACTGGACTAAGTCTTTCTATCTCTTTCAATATATATGTACAGAGAGAGAGAGAGAGACTTTTTGCACATTATACAACTTATATGTAAAATTCAGCTCAAAAATAATTCTCTTGATTTTAAATTGTAGACTGCTATACCATTTATTTTAAATGTTGCCATCTAAAATTAATTTGTTTTTATCCAAAATGGTAGCAATTAATTATGTGATATTAGAAATTATTTATCATTGGAAACGATGGGAAAATGAATCTGAATTCAAAAATCATACAAGAAATAATCTTTTTGAATTAAAAAGACTATATTCATTTTATTCATAAAAATAAATATATATATAGGAAAGCCATATGATTTGATCAGAATTTGCATTTTTTAAAATTCATAACATAACAGCAAGATTTTAGATATAATTTTTCTAGAATAGTTTTAATAAAATCATATTTTTTTAACATCATGGATTGATTTTTAAGCTATTAAGGTTTCTTTAAAATTACTTTGATCAGCATTCCTTTTTTTTTTTTTGTCTTGTTGAAAATGGTTTGTTTATATGAGTATATTGTGCATAAATAAAATTTATACTCAGAAATATATTATTTCTCTAATAAAAAGTTTGAACGCTGTTTGATAGAAAATAAATAATTATATTTATCAGTTAGCGAAATAAAATTTTAGGATAGTTAAGAAAAAATTAGGGAGTAATATGTGATTATATGTTTTGAATCAGCCACTAATATATTTATGTATTGCTCAGATTTAGCTACTGAAATGAGTGTATGGGATGGAGTTGTTGTGTCCCCTCTGAGCAAAGCTTATGAAAAACCAGAAGACAAAAAAGAGGATGAAACTTCTGAGGATATGGAACAAGAACATGATGAGACCATGGAAACTCAAGAGTCATAAAGCAAACATTTTATAAGAACACTTGATATATTGATAGCTCTGATATTTTAAAATTGACTTCATTTTGTAAATATCAACATTACATGACAGCATTATCTTCTCATATATAAATTAAAAATACCTAGTCTAACAACTGTCCCTTTTTTTCTAAAATGTTTTATTATTATATATATTTATTAAAAGCAAGTTTTCATTTTCACTCATTTTTATTAACTGATTTTCTTTTTCATTTACATTTACTATACAAATATTGAAACATATTTAAAGGCTTTCATTACAGACAAATGATGCCATATTTTTTTTGCTCATTTTGAACTTTAATTTAAAAAAAAACAACTGCATCACCTATTGAAACTTTGTATATGAAATTAAAAGAAGAAAGTGCTGGATCATAGTAACCATTCATTAGATTAAACAAAAGAACAAACCTCCAAGTTTTCACATGCTTTATGATTTAATGCTCATTCACCTTCAAAAGATGTTTCCACGTTAAAACATTACAAACATATACATATAATAATAACAATAGATTTACAAACCTTTGTGAAGTATCATAAAATTAAAAAGAGGGAAAATTCCACACTTCATTTTAAATGAAAATATGGGAACATTTTGTGCACTGTATGAAATCAATACTGTCTGCTCAACATTTACAAAATATTAATTATACATTTTTACTGTCTCAGGTACAAAGTACTCTGAAAATATTGTAATAGTCAAATTTTTTTTTGATGAACTGCCTCATTTTAGACCTTTCTGAGTTACAAAAACATATCTATGTTACAGACATTTTCTAAAAATAACTCATAAATACTTTGTATGCCAAATTTCATTCCATTCTTTATAGCAAATTTGTATATTTCTATCAACTTTTGACTAAATTTAGGGGTCATGAAAAATGCTTAAATTCGAAAACCATTTTTAAGCAACTCAAAAGTACTTAATTTTCTCATGAAGATGTTGAAACTTTTGTTTTGTTTTTCCACAAATTGAATATAATTCGTAATCGTGGTCATAAAATTCTTGTTTATTGGGGGGGGGGGTATTTATGTATAAAATTCTTCTGTGTGTATGTGACTGAAATTCTAAACGGCTGGACCGATTTTGATGAAATTTTGTGTGTGTGTCAAGTTGATTTGAGAATGGTTTAGACTCACAATTCGGTCCACTATGAAATGTAGAATTTTAATTAAAAATTAACATTAACGCTAAAAAATCCCCATCGGGAAATGAGTAAGATTAGAGTTTTTTAACATGTTTTCGGATGACTATTTCAAATGATTCTGTAGTTTTCATTGCATTTACTGCCTTTAAACATAATTAATTAATCGACCTTTCAGATTCATTCTTAAGTACTTTTGAATTAAAATAAAGCAGGATAAAAGAAATTAAAAATTTCTAATCTACCTAGCATTACCCAACTGGTGTAGAAAATTTTCGCATTTTCCTTATTTTAACTGGCAGTGAAGTTTGACGCATGCACATGCAACTGTATTTAAAGGGATATGAATTTGATTCTGATTAATTGGTTTAGCATGTTTTACTTCAGATACATGCTGTAAAAGGTTAGTTATGTTTTCTACCATGGATCCCAATGATTCCTTCAGACTCACCTATCCCATTGAAACGTATGCAATTTCCAATTTGCTATGACCATTAAATCGTCACAAGGTTAAACAATGGCAATTTGTGTCTTAAATTTAGAAAATTTTTGCTTTTCGCCTTGCCAATTATATGTTGTGTGTTCGAGGGTTGGAAGACCATCAAATTTGTTTGCTTGTTCCCCACAATGATTAACCAAAAATATCATACATCAAATGGCATTATGGTCAATTTATTTTTTGAACATTAAAAAAAATATACCTTTTTATGAAAATAGCTCGAGTTTCTTTTTTTTTTAACCCTTTAATTAAAAAAAGTCTAAGTTTCTATTCAACAAAGCTTCTATATTGAACTTAGATCCTAGTATACGCATACTCACATACAGTCGATAGGTTGAATTGCGGGAACTGTACACATGATGACGTCGGGTATTATAATAACTTTTTAAAATTCAATTTTTCATCAAAACGGTCCAGATTGATATAACGTATTCAAGAAAGTTTCAAATTTTTAGACATCTGTCTGGTCTTCTAGTATATGTATATATAATCCCAACAAAAAAGAAGAATTCGAAGTATTCCGGGGGTTTAGCACATATTAAGATAATGTTTGATTTTTCTTTTTCTTCAACAGTGTTCACACCATTTATTAAAATAATCGAATAGTTATTTAGAAGGGAGTGTATGAAATGTGTCCTGTGTCCACTTACATGTGAATTGAAAAACATTCTAATGTTGAAGAAATTACATTCTAATGTTCTAGATGTTGAAGAATTTATTTAAGTTTTGCCTGGCGAATATATATTTAAAGTTTTACGTCTTGTTAAAGAATAATATGCAATATGGTCTTATCAATGGAAAATATTAAAATAGCAGAATGAGTTTGATGCAACAAAACAGTATATTGAACTAGGGAAAAACAGCTGTAAAAATAACATATTTGCTCACCATTCTCATAAATGTGTCTGTTTTAAACAATTGCTTGAACGACTTACTACAAGTGTTAAATTATACTATATTTCATTTTAATTAATTGTAAATAATTACATTAGTCAATCTCATGAAATCTGGTATGATGAAATTTTAAGTAGAAGCCATAAATTTACAATGATCTTGATAACTTTCAAGGTATTTTTTGCATGCCCCTATCCATATAAATATTTTTATTCGGTGGGCTAACCTTGCCAAATTTGTTTTGATTATAAACAAATATATAAACTGCTGGATAAGGGTACTTAAATATTTTTATAAAAATGATTAAAAAACTGTTAATTTTTTAAAGCATTTAAGTTCTATAATTTTATAATATTTTTTTTCTAATTATTCTTATTTATATTTTATAAAATTATTACTCTTATAGAATTATTTTCTTTAATGAAATCTCTCTTTATATATATGTATAAGTCTTGTCCTGAGCAATGTCCAGTATAAAACCATTGAACTTGGGAGCATGAAATTTGAGTAGTTATATTTTGGGCATTAGAGGCACACTAAGAATGGATTCCTCAAACTTTTAATTTAAAGTTTGATTTTTTTAAAAAGTTTCACCATAAATTCAAATCACATTATTTAAATAAAAATTTTGTTTGGTTGAATATAATTTTCTTAACAAAATAATTTCTCAGAAATTAGATTTATACATAGTTTATGCTGCACAGGCTTCATTGTGCATTCCCAATAAGAAAAATAACCACTTTAAAGATTTGGGAAAATTTTGTTAATACGAAAACTTATGACTCTTATATACTTCACCAATGGGTGTATACAGAAGCTTTGTAAATTTAAATTCTGACAGAGCACTCAACTGTGGTGACTGGACTGATTTTTCATCACCTCTTTGAAACATAGTAGATTGATCAGAATATTCAGTTATTATGGAATATAATTTAAAATAATATACTTTTACTTATTTTTTTACTAAGAAGAAATTCATCAAAGTTAATTGATATAACGTATTACTTATATTGAGACATTTTTTCCTCAGCGACCATTATATGCTATTAATATAGTCAAAATTTTGATTATATTCTTACTGTATCTAGGAGTCGTGAAGTTTCATTACCTATTAAAGGGTTTCCTTCATCATCTGTAATAATTAATATGAAAAATTCCGAATAACAGGGTGGTTATAGTTAAAGTTCCACTTTGGAAGGGTCATTAGATGAAAACTACTGGATCAAACTTGGTAACAGTTTAAAGGGGGTCATTGAAATTTCTTTTATGCACAAAAAAAGTTGAAACACTCATCACTAAGGAGGAAATGGCGCTGGTATTGGTAAGGACATGAAAACACTGTTTTTAAATGTTTTTAATCATTTCTGAAGTATGTTACAAAGCATGTTCAATGTGGCATCCATCTTTTTCTGAAAGTAAGTTAGATAAGATTACTGCATTCTCAATAACAACTCTTAGCATATCCCTCAGAGTATTCCTTTTACTGAATGATACCTTTGCAAAGCACGTTCGTTGCTATCATATTCATTATAATATTTAGCGAGAAAAGAATTGTCTTACATGGTTATAGACATTATTAATTCGTAACAATGAGAGCTCTGAAAAACACTTTATCTGAAAAACCAAAGGGCATGTAAAGCGCATCTGCTCGAATCAACTGCTTCTTCCTGCCCCAAGCCAATTACAAGAGATAAGATTTTACATAACCCCCTGAACAGTTTCATTTCAGAAACGATTAAACGCATTTTAAACCAATGTTTTCGTGTTTTATTTTATTTAAACATTATTTCATACAGCTCCATTTCTCTCCTGATGGTGAATTTTTGAACTTTTTTTTTCCATTTGTGAAAAAGAAATTCCTATGACCCTCCTTAAACTGTTACTGTAGCGTTGCCTTATAAGCCAGATAATATCCTGCGAGCTGAAGCGTCCCTTTTGCTTGATCGGTATGTAACTCGGCTACAGGCCCAAACGTCGCAGGTTCGTACCGCGACCTTCAATCACTACATTACCAAGTTTGATAACACTTGGTCCTGTATTTTTCTTTTCGTGACCATTTCAAAGAGGAACTTTAACTATAATCAATCTGTATTACATAATCGTATATTATATTCCAAATATACATCAATAGGAACAGACATATAAATCTAATGTTAAAATCATATGAACTTTTTTAGAATACTGTTGCAAAAGGCTACTATATAACACCCTTGTAATTCACGTTTGCTGGCTAATTAGTTCATACCTACTGTTTAGACAGATGCCTTTGTAGTGATTAAAGGTCACGATACGAATCTGCGATGCTAGGGCCAGTACACGAGTAACATGTCCATAATGCAAAAGTCGACTTCAGTATTGTAGATATCTGGCTTATGAGGGTAGCGCCACAATACTCACCCACCAGTGAGGCGGCGGAGAAGCGAACGATTTGTATTAAGACATGTGTTGCTGTTTGCTTACGTCAAGTGAGTCTGACGATTTTGCTGCGGATAGATGGCGCCACTACTGCTGCGGGAGTTTGCGTTGTCAAGGTCACCAATGTAGAGATTGAAGGTCGTGATACGAACTTGCGACGCTAGGGCCAGTAGCCGAATAACATGACCATAATACAAAAGTCGACTTCAGTATTGTAGATGTTATCTGGCTTATGAGGGTAGCGCCACAACTTTTTCTCTATTATTGTTTTAAAAAAACCCTATTTATTTAAATATTTATCCTAATTGCATCATAAAACATTGTTGATGTTTGATTAATGGACCAAGATTACTCTGATGATTCTAAACAAGAAATATGTTGGAAATTATGAGATCTAGGGCGGGTTTTTTTCTGTCTTTATTCATAGAATCTTGATTTGTGATATGATTTAATGTTATTTAATTAATCTTTCAATACTATTAAAAATTATTAGTTTCTTCTAGTAAAGGAATTAATGATTTTAATAACAATTTTAGCATCTGTATTACAAATATTTGCACCTTATTGTAACACCTAACCGTTTGGTTATTATTTTTTGAAGGAATGTTTAGATTGACAGATTTGCTGGAGTGTCAGATGTCTCCAATCAGGGACGTCATTTAATAATAAACAAAAAAAAAATCCTGATAAATTATTTTAATCAGTTAATTTAGTCTTCTAAATTAAAAATAAACAAACAATAAGTCATAAAATTTCTTAAGTGACGTTCGATAATCAGGGAAGGTGCCTTTTTATAAATGCCTAGGTTGTTAATGAATGCTTTATTTGGAACAAGTGAAAAACCTTGATTTTGACAATAAAACTCAATTTATATTTAATGGTATTTGATTGCAAAGCGATTTGTCCACGTGAAATCATCTATTGTGAAAATGTCAACAGAGTGCATCGCAAAATATTGACATTCTCCTCTTATAATAGCGTTTTATATCATCCTAAAATCTAAAAAATTATCTTTACCATGATACCAATTTGATTTCCGTACAGCTATATTTTATCTATTTTTAAATTCATTTTTTAAAATGTTTTAAGTCTGTTTTAGAACAATATATTTAATTGTACGAAAAAAAAACCCCTTTTTAATAGTTTATATTGCTATTGCATAATTTTCTTTTCTTTATTGATGATGAAGATAAAAAGACGCGGCTTATTTTTTCATAATGATTACACTTTTTAAAAATGTTGTAAATAAAATTGGGATTTTACTTTACCTGTAATTAGGATTTAACGAAACAAATAAGAATGATGATAAGCTTTCAACATATGTCCATTTTCAAATAGTTTCAGCAAAGAAGCTTTTTTAATAGCAAAAGTTTATGATTTCTGTCTCTTATTGATAATCAAATATTAGGAGAGATGGTAAAAAGTTAGGGTGATGTTAGTACAATGAATAGAAAAGCTAAAGGTTTCTAATATAGTAAAAACTGCATGTTTATTAAAAGTCAAATTTTTTAAAAAAATACTTTGCTGGGAAAACAATACAAGCTGGTTACATGAAAAATTTTATTTAAAATTTTAGCAACCATCAATTCCGGCAAACTAGTCAATCGGGAAACGATCGAATGGTTTGAATTTCATTGTAACAAAGAAATTGGTTGTTGAAAATCATGCAGAAAATATTTATTTTAAAAATTTGTAAGGCGAATATTTTATAATTGTCTTGTAAAATTCAAACTGATGCAAAAAAAAAAAACAGTTTTGTGCTGTAATATTTTTGGATATTATCATGGAAAAAAGCTAAAATCTCTCTCAATTTTGAATTAATCAAAATTATAATTGAATTTCAATTATTAAATCGCCTTAGTGAATACAATTTTACTTTTTCAAAGTAAGAAAGAGAGCTACTAAAATTATTGAGTTACCATCTGATTTAAGTTACCAAGTATGTTCTAAACTAAGTAGCTCTAAATCAGGTACCCTGTCCTGTTGAGTGCCGATGTACAAATGGACATACATTATCTTTTATTATTAATAGAGATAGAAGAAACAAGAAAATATTTTTCCCCCTAGCATCATTGGATATACCATGCATATAGCTAATATAACAAATAAAAATATAAAGGTTAATATAATCTATTACTTACATACTATAATATATAAGTAACAGGCTGTCCCCCAAGGTATGCAGAGCCTAAAATTTACAGATTCGGATTAAACTCTTCAAAGATGAGTGGTATGATGACAAGCTTCTCACTTTAATTAAACTATGACTCTATATTCGGTACCCCCCCCCCTCGTTATACATAAAGATAATCGTCCTGACATGTTTTATCCGTATCTGGAAGTATTAGACGCTGCATACCTTGTTGGATATCCTGTATATGCATCTACGCAAGTAAAAATACAAAGTTGTAAAAATACAATACAAAAAAAAAACCAATCTTACATAAGATGGATATACAGCATACTATTATTTTAAGAAATTTTACAAAATTCGAAAAAAAAAAAGAGAAAACTATATATGAGTGATTTTATATTTTAAAAGAATAGCTGTACTTGTTAAAGATTAAAATTGAAAAATACAGAAGTTAATTACATACAATTCTTTTTACAATTACATGCAATTATGTTCACAAAGGAAACTAAAATAAAAATCAATCGTATTTCATCATATTGTAATGCAACATTCAAATTACAACCGACCAGTAGCTACATTTCACGAGAAAATGTAAACAGCAGGATTAGAAGGAAAAGAATATGAAACTCATGAACTGACCTGTCAATTTAAAAAATATATATTTGTTCATTAATAATATTGCATCTCAAAAATAAACTTCAAACTCATTGCAGACATTTTTTTTCATTTCTGATTTTCTCAATAAATACAAATCTTAGATAAGAATAGCCAGACCTAGAAAATGGAAATTTTGAGCAAAAATGGGAATACAAGCATAATAATTGGATTATACAGAAACCAGCATTTCAAACATAAGACTTATAATTTAATTGAATCTAATTAAATATAAAATAATGCAATATCTTGGATATATAAATATTGGCATGTAATTAATCAGTTATTTTATTTTTATCACCGGACAAATAACTCCTCACGCGTTAATTGGGAGTAGAATGTATCCAATATTTGTTTTATTGGCCATACTGGCGAAATTCATTACCTACAAATTCTTTTGGGAAAAAAATTAGTAAAATTAAATTTTTTATACTCAATCATATTCATTGGCAATCTCATCATAATGGTCTACCAACTTATATTTGCAGAATTCGAATTGAATCAGTGGAGACTGACAAGACATGTGACATAAAAATATTACAAATTTTCCATACCAGCATTCATTACAAATTTGAGCTTGATTGCAAAAATTTGTCTAATATCCATATGGAAGTAAAACTATCTCAGAAGATTTTAATTTTGATCATTAGTCTCAAAGGTTCTGCAATTTTTTTTAATATAATTTGTTCGAAAGATTTTTTTTTCCATAAAGAACCAAATCAATATTTTGCTCTTTCCATAACAATGTGTACATGATTGAATAGGCACTTCGAAACGCATAAATCTAAAAGACCAAAATGTGGGAGATCCCCTTTTCACAACCTTTATTTTTGGTTGTCAAATTACATGATTTGTTCTCTCTTTTATTTTAAGAATGTGACCGATGTTGCTTAGTACGAGACGGATCCCTTTGTAGCATCCTACAGCAAAATTCAGCAGGCCCAAAACAAAAACCACTGCCATCTGTTACAAAACATTTCTTGTTTCAAGTTTGCTATATTCGTCTAAAGAGGTAGATCCCACCTTATTCTGCTTTGAGAAGACTATTGAAAGCAATAACAATTTTAGTGCCCGCGCAAGGCCAACCTTGCTAGGAAAACATCATATTTGTAAACAAAACTATATGCTATTTATTTATCTGAGAAAAGGTGCAAGAAATTAGTTAAAAGAAGTTCTTGCTTTTTCCTTTTCACAAACACACACCCTGGAAAAAAACAGACTTATATGTAAAGAGGACCTCAACCTAGTCAGTCTACCATAGTTGATTTGTAGTGGGGGAATATACTGTTCACAGATGTAAATTTTTCTTTATTATCCAATCCCAGATTTATCACTGAATCCTGTATTGTTTCCACCTGTTTATTATTTGGAAGTTAACCATTAACATCATAAGTTAACCATCTTACGAATTTTCGGCAATGTCTCGGAAATTATATACTTCTTAAATCCCCCCTCTCTAATAGACAACTTTTTGATTTATCAAAAAAAAAATCTATAGTTTCAGGTAGTCGATTTTTCAATATCTTGACCATGAATTATGATTCTCTAGTAACCAAGATGCAGTGAATCGATATTCCCAATTAATTTTCGTTTTCCATGCTTAAACTGATATTTATTTGGAACTCTAATTATTTGTGCCTATTCCTTTTATCGAAAATGATAACAGGACATAATTGGATGAAATTTTTATTTTGTTGCCTTTCATTGCTTTTCTCTTTCATACACAATTTTTGTTAATGTTTCTATAAAAACTACCATATTTTAATATACAAAAATGCTTGCTTAATCACATAAAGAATAAAGCTATAAAATCATCTGAATAATCAACTGAAAATCCAGTCTGACAAGCTTAAAACGTGTAAGAAAGCTGTACTTACTGAATGCGTGAATTTGAGATTTCAACGGAGTGAGTGATTAAGTAGTGGTTTAAAATACAAAGGTATAAAGTAAGGCCGTCTCTTATCTCGTCAGAATATTAGATTGTCCCTATTGATTTAAAAAAATCTATAATTTTGAATAAAACTGTACAATTTTTTATAAAATTCCCCCAAAAATATTTTTCTGCTGTCGATAGTTGGTTCTTTTAAAAGATGGTGTAGTGATTGAAGGTCGCGGTACGAACCTGTGACGTTTGGGCCTGTAGCCGAGAACCGATCAAGCAAAAGCGACCCTTCAGCTCGAAGGATATTATCTGGCTAATAAGACTAACGCTACAGTACTTCCCCACCAGTGAGTCGGCGAAGAAGGGAACGATTTTGTATTGCGCCAAGTTGCTGCTTGCTCGCCAAGTGGGGATGGCGATTTTGTTTGTTTGTTTGTTTTGCTTTTAGCTTTCGTCAAGTGAATTTGACGATTTTGCTGCGGGTAGATGGCGCCACGACTGTTGCGGAAGGTTGCCTTGTCAAGGTCACCAATGTAGTGATTGAAGGTCACGGTACGAACCTGCGACATTTGGGCCTGTAGCCGAGTAACATACCAATCAAGCAAAAGAGACCCTTTAGCTCGAAGGATATTATCTGGCTTATAAGGATGACGCTACAATGGCAATTCCTTATGAATTTACATTTGAATATTTAATGGATGGCATCGCCTGTTTATCTGCCTGAGAAACACTCTCTTTAAATATATTAAGATAGGAAAGAATGGGTCGTCGTTGTTTAGACAAGCAAAGCGAGACCCCAAAGTAGAATTTTAAGGTTCCTAATGTTTCTGCCATTTTTATTTTATATGAAATTTCCCTTAGCGTTTAATGTAGAAATAGAGTCCGCCTGACGGAGGAAGGTTATAATCTCCCCAACAGATGTGCACACCCTACTTCTTCTTGCGTCCAGCCGACCATCCTGCCACCACTGAACGTAGCAGTATCGACAGGATTTGTTGTGGTCGGTTGAACGAGAGTAGGAATATAATGAATATCATCACCTAGTTTCCAGTTCTTTATATTCATTTATCTTGAACAGACAATTGCACGAGCAGAGTAATCTTAAAATCTATAGAGAATTTATTTTTCTGTTCAGATTATTATTGTGTCTACACACACGCTTCAAATTAATTTTTATCCTTACCAATGATGCCGTTGGCCTCAAATCTCATGATTCTGCGTCTTTCATTAGAATTATTTTACATTTAACTCAGAATCAAAATAAAATGTCAAATTATAAATATTTGGATTCAATTAAAATGAATTATTTGTATAAATGAATAATTTTTAACATATATTTCATATCACATCACAAGGATTTTACATGAAACCATATAGGAACATATGAAAAATGATTAAACAGGAAAAAAAACCATTTAATTATTTACATATATCGTCATTTCTCGGGAATTCCAACAAATCCAATGGTGTATTTCAAATAGCAAAAATAATAGGATTTTTAAATTCTAATAAATTAGTGGGATATACAAAAAAGACAATTCAAGAAAGACAAAATTATTATATTTTATTTGAAAATATGATAAATTAGTTCCTAATAATATTAGATCCTTATGATTTCATCAACGTTATGGGAAACAAAATGTTCAAGGTCAAAATCAGACCTATAAGACAACGAGGAACTAATTTCCCCGGAACCAAATCCTGAATAAATTTTCGTCCCGTATTTCAACCAAGCTCTTCTCCAGGATATATTAACATCAATACATAGAACTCATCTTCTCGCACTCCCCACCGACCATCCCACTTCAGCCTCATAATATTGTATATAGTTACTTTTTCTGGTTACCTATGTAAGCTAAATTTTTTTTCTTAATAAATATTTCCGTGTATATCCCTCATTCAACCGACAAGGAATCCTCGAGACTCCAAGCTCAGGGATATTCGGTGGAGAAAGAAAGTGCAGCTGATTTCGTCATTCTGGACGCAGTTTATCAAACCTTTACACTATTTGATACAAAATTAATTCCCTTACTGCTGTCTGGGTCCTGTCTAAAACCAAGAGCTTTAAAGCCTAATTTGAAACATAGTTGTGCGGGTATAATTTTTTAACTATTCGCAATGTATTGAAACTTCTATCTCTTCAAAATTACATATTGACATTATTATAGTGCATTACCAATATATTCATTTCGTAGAATGCTTTAGCAACTAGAGCAATATACTGCTGCAGTTTAAGTAATGTTTTCGGTTTAGATGCATTTTGCTTCCTTGCAAAAATACGATGTTTAATCAGTTCTATTTTGAAATCTTGCTATTTGAATTTATCAAATGCAACAATATGTTAAATGACTATGATAAGATTTTTATTCCGTGTGTTGTAACATCTCTCGAAAAACAAAGTAAAGTTGGAGATTGGAAGAAAAATAGCAAGAAAGAAAATTCTCAAGAAAATTTTCATCACAAAATTTGACTTTTACTACCAGGATGACCCACTGTTTACAATCCTAAATGCGGAAAGGGGAAAAATAAGTATTTACTCAGAATTATAAAGAGTTGACTTTTGCAAAGTGGTCAGTTTGTTCGCTTTCTGGATTGTTGGCGTGTGCTTTCATCCTGGAAAGGCTGACCTATATCTTTGTGTTACAAATCGTATTTTAAATTTTGAGTATGTTCTCAGATCTTGATCAAGAGGTTTTTAATAGAAGTTATTTTATTCTTTTAAAAAAGAAACAATTACATAACTGGTAACATTATTTTTTTAATAATTTCACTTTTTGGTTTAAAAATATCCTTTCAATTTTTTTACTTTATCATGAAGATAGCATAATAGATACGAGCAATTTAATTTAACGCGCGTGAAAAATCCAACATTTCTCTTTTCCACTCTATCCACCTAACATTCGAATTCCATCCCTCCCCCCTCAATGGATTTTAATAAAGTGGGATTTTTTTGTTATTTACTGCTTGTAGAATAAGAAATGATTCAGAAGTTAACGTTCGACGTTTTTTAAAACTAAGTAAGGATCACAGAGTAAATGTCCTTTTCATTCCTTGTTTAAAATTATCAAATTTTCATGGTGAATTTCAACTTTTGGAACAGAAAATAAAACCACGCGTCAAGTTGAAGAGTTTCGACATATTTCAGAAAATTTTGATAATACATTTGAAAGAACCGCCACACTTTTGATAATCGGCGAGATGATCCATGTTTTGCTCACTTATCTAGGAAGATCAGGTATAAATTTAAACAGAGAATTTTCGGGAACGATAGGTTTTTATTTGCATTATTGTTCGTAGGCCCATATTCCAAATGAACGGGAATTTCTATCTGAAATCATGTCTAGATATTTGAGGGCTTATTATAAGAGAGCTCATTTTCTAGATGTATCCACTTATTGGTAGAAACTGAGATTCATGTGCGTGCATGTATGAGCATACATGATAACGTCCCTCGACAAACTTCAATCAGCGAATACCATTTGACATGTTTACGAAAAGGAACTGTAAGGACACCACTTCATCGGCTCAAGTGGCAATTCTATGCCTCTAACCATCCCGCTTTGTAGTTGATCGCGTTTTCCCTAAACCATTCATCCGCACTTCGGCTTTCGAAAAATTTCTTTCACAACCTGTAGTTTTAAAGATCCTGGGGCACGTGATCAAGACATCATCTAATCTGAACGAAGAATACGAAGCCCGATAAGTGAACGTTTCCTGCATTTTTTTTTTCTTCTCTTTCGCTCCTAATCAGAAAGAAGGAACATCTACCAAGAACATTCTCAGGCATTTACTTCTACGGCTCACTCCTCTGATAAAGACGGGGTGAGAGCGCCTCGGTTTCACTTATCTTCATTGACGGAAAGGTCAAGAAAATTTGGACGGTTCAGGCGAAAAATGGGATCTTAATCGGTTCTGCTTGTTGCGCGTTCAGATTGCGACCCGAAAATTGCAAACGAGTTGAATCGATCGCTCTTAACTGTCTTGGACTACAGCAGAAAGGTAAGTCGAGTCTTGGTTGCGTCAACAGGTAGATTTTTATAAATATAAATGAAGATAGATTCTATTAAACTATATATAGATCAAGCTCGCATTTAATTTCCAACCTAAAAGTTGGCCCATGGCAATATTTTTTTAAAAAAATTTCATATTTAATTAAATAGTTTAAAAAACAGTGAATAATATTTTTAAAGAAATTTCCTCAACCATATTTTTTTAGACAATAACGCTATATGAAACACAAATAGTCAATAATTTCCAATAAAAGGGCAATTTGTAATAAATGTATATGCTAAATGTATTGAAAAATATGAAATTTAACTGTTTAAATAATATTTTTAAATGCACTCACATAATAAATTATTGATAAATCCATTAATAAAAATATCTAAAATTAATGTTTAAAAACCCGTCAAAGAATTTTAAATAATCCATATTAATTTCAAAGACATTTCTCTGCAGATTAACCCTTTGCACTCCAAAAAAAATTAGATACAAAATTATTCACCTAGTACAAAGATCTGTTTATTGCTATGAAGAATAAATACACATAATTCTTTTAAGTCGAATTTCTTTGAAAGATTAGTCTACATCTCTTAACCATTATGTAGGCGTTTTTAACAATTAAATTTGAAAAATAAATAAATAAAACGTCAAAATGATGTACAATCTTGAATGTCGAGTCAGAGGTACCATCGGAGTGCAAAGGGTTAAAGCATCAAATCACATATTAGAGTAATTGATGAAACTTAAATAGAACAATTAAATGAAGCGAAATTTATTATTTAGAGAATGTATGCATACTTTTTAATGGAAAATACAAACTCATGCATTCTTAGGTTAACACATTAAAAAACATTAAAACATGGGTTTATATCATTGACGATTTATAAACTATTATGGTAAATTTTTATGATAGTCTATAAACCATAAATAAAATGATATAACTGGCTTTATTTTTTTTCCTTTTCATACTTCTATTCGAAAGAAGCTACATTATTCTTTCAGCGGTTTATTTTAATCCATGTTCTACCAAAATTTCAAACTTTTAAATAAGTGTTCTAGAAATTCTAAATTTTAATCATTTATAAAATTATCATCAAAAATTATATAAAAGGGTAAGAAATATCTGAAATTTGAGTAAAGATATGTAAATCAGCATCTTAGATAGCTTTCAAATGTTCTCACAAACGATATTGTTGATAAAATCATTAAATAGAGGATTATAAAATTGTCTGTCACTCAATAATCCTGATTCATATTAAATTGAAATCTAGTGTACAATTTTAAAAAAAAATCATTGGTTTCAATTAGAAAGAAGTCTTAGATTTTCTGTAATTACCAGCGAGTTCAATTTAAGTTTAAAATTTAAAAAAAGCACGGATGTAATAGCAAATATCTTAATTATTTTTTACTTTATATGCTCATTTTTTAAAAGTTTTAATATTTGCTTTAAAACAATGAATGGGAAAATATTATTGATTTTATTATCTATTATTAATAGCTTTAATAGCTGCCATAATGGTTTTTCTTGAAAGATTAAAAAATAATAATTTATGAAATAATTCTTTATAAGTTATTCGATTTAAGTGTTTGACCAAATATGAGTTATTTTTAATCTGATTCGAATTCCCATAATTTTATATAATTTATTTTCATGTTTCAAATATCACATTTCTAGGCAGAAAGAATTAGAAAAAAGTTATACATTTTTTTTCTGTCTCTGAATTATTTTAATTGCGCATGATTTTATTCTTATAGATAATGGTTATTTATAAGAATAAAAGCTTCTTATAAATAACCATTCTTGTATTAAATAACTAAGAGTTTAGTCAGTTATTGAGATCGAAGTCATATGAATTCCCGTTTAAAATGTTTGGTATCAACGGAAAATAAATTAAAATTGTGCATTAAAGAAAAATACCTTTCCTTTTATAAAAATTTGTAAAAAGGAAACGATGATATGATTTTAAAGATAGTACTTTTAACAGCATAAATTCTGAAGACAGCAAAATAAAAATCTGCATTTCGCTTTTATAAATTAAAAAAATTAATTTTTACAACAATTTATATATTTTTTTAATTTTGAAATTTCTCTATATAATTTTACATCATAGTAAGAAAAGGAGTCATTGCCCACTCATTCAAGCCGCAATTTGAATAATCATTATCAGTTAAAGAAAAAAAAATTGTACAAGAGCTATGTTTGTCGTTTCCTGTTTAAAAACGGATGAAATGCGATAACAAATCAAATGTGTAAATGATAAGCTTCTCTCATTCATTTTATTTTTTTAAAAAGAAAAATGAAATTATTTTCTTAAAATGTTTTGAGAGATCTTTCTTAATTATTTTGAGATAAATAAATTTAACTTTTTATATTTTGAAAAGAAAAGTTTCAAACATATTAAATCTAAGGTATTATTAGCTTACAATTTTATGTCCTGTGCCTATAATATTATTGCATTATATTACCAATTTTGAGTAGAATGCATGCGATGATTACAAAGAAGTAATGCAAATCTATTATTCAGAAAAATTGAAGATATTTAATTAAAAAATGGGCTAACAACAACAAAAAAAAGTGGCCTATTTCTCCTCCATATTTCCAAAGAATAAGAATTAAATATATCTTTTACAGCCCAACATATTTTCTTTGTTGTTTATTCCTTTTTCCTTTATTGCCGCCATTTACATGTATGTGTATGTAGAAATAGGCGATTATCTTGGGACAATTCAACTTAAAAAAATAATAAGTTTAGATATAATTTTTTTTGTTTGTTACTGTTTTTTTTGGTAAGATCAAATTCAAAAGATTTTACAGAAGCATAATGTTTGATAAAATTAATAACTAATCTAAAATAGAAATTAAAAAAAATCAATTTTATAATGAAGGAAAAAAAGCAAATAAAAAAAGGCAACGGAGATAAGGATTTCTAGCTCGATACCTCATTGCATGATGATTATGAACGAACATTTGACAATTTTTTTTTAATTTTGAAGTTTAATCTTAATTTTTTTAGCAGCGAAAACATATAAAAAGATGTATTTGAATATCGTGGAAAGGCTCGCGTGTATAAATAAAATAATTAAATCAATAGAAAATGTAAAATATTTCAAAAAATTATCGAAACTGGATATAATATATAAGAAAGAAATTGATATAATTAAGAAGCTTATTCCTAAATAGATTAAAAATAGCTTTTTCCTCTATAATACACTTAGGAGTTATCGAAGAAAATATTAAAATGTTGATTAATTTTTAATTATAAAACTATTTATAAATCAATTAACTTTCTTAGTGTTACCTAAAAAGTTAATATGAACAATTATTGGTTCGTAATTATTGTAAAATATTCCAAAATTATTGAAACTGGATATAATATATATGAAAGAAACTGATATCGTTAAGAAGCTTATTTTTTAATAGATTACATTTTTATTCTTTCTTTAATACACTTAGAAGTTGCCAAAAAATATTAAAATATTCATTAATTTTTAATTATAAAACTATTTATAAATTTATTAACTTTCTTAGTAAGAAGTTAATATGAACAATTATTGTTTCATAATTATTACCTAATTCTTATTGTTACCTAAGAAGTAAATATGAACAAAATTTGCATGTCTGGGTCCAACGATATACCATATAGAGGATTTTACACAACTTTGTCATTGTTCTTATACAACTCAAATCACAGATAATATGCTAACGTATAAGAGTGAAATGTTCGCGATTATGAGGGAACAATTCCAAGAAATCTATGAAAACCCCATTTTAACAGCCGGATAATCAAGAAGTAAGTCATGCATTTCACCAATAAATTGAGATAAAAGGTCTGCATTTGTTAAATAACATTTATAATATTCAGGAACTGTTTTTCTGAAATTTTGCTTAAAAGGACCAATTAATATCTGGCTTTCCCAGTGACAGCTTATTGGTATCTCAGAAAAACATGATTATGAACATAAAAGTTTTCTTCCATAAAAGTTTAGTACACGAAAAAGGAAAGCTTACAAATTCACATAATTACATAATTCACATTTCCGAACAAAGTTCGGGAGTCAAAAACAAATGAATTAACTGTATTGTATTTCTATTTAATTTTTTAAAAATAAATTTAAATAAAAAGATTGAAACGTAATTTTATTACTATTGAACTAGGTATTTATTTTACAATAAAATTGAGTATTATGCAAAAAATTCTGCAACTTTTTTCTTTTCCATGATATTTAAATTGATTAATAATTATTGATCAGCCTGAGATGCCTTTAATTGGTTCGAATAAAATGCAAAAGCAATTGTAAGATAAAAAATGCTAATCTAAATTTGTTTCGATTGCACAGCATATTTATTACAATACTAAAATCGTCTTTCAGGTCATGTAGTAATAAAAGTTGAATTTTAAATTTGGTCAATTCACTTTTAAGTTCCTTTATCCAATAATCAACGCTTTAAGTAGTTTTAAGAAATTGGACATCATTAATTAAATCTTATATCTATTTTAAATATGTATGACATTTATTTTAATAATTTATGCATATTTATTTCTAATATAGAAATATCCCCAAAATTACAATAAATAACAAAAGGCAAATAAAAACTCTCTCTTTCCAACTACTGATCGGAATTTGCCAGTTTAAATTTTTGATCAGCTATTCACTCTGTGTTTACCTGCGTTCTATTAGCATTTATTCACAATCTCGAAGTATCTGAGAAAAATCAAAATGTCTATAATTTTACATCGTATAATTTTCGAAATATTACTCTTAATATTTTAAAGGATTCTCAACATTAACTAATAATAATAATTATTATTATAAATCTTCCTTTTTGGTAAATAAATTCTTTATCTCATCTTTTAGCGTATATGTAAAGATAGATTTAAATTTCTTTTGGGTGGAAATTTTAAATTTCTAGGCTGATACTGTCAAACATATATATAATATATAATATTTAGAGTTTTCAAAAAAGGAATTAGAAGTTGTAAGAGTTAATAATCTAAACAATTCTTCGGCTTTAAGATGCTTAATGCTTGATAGTCGCTACTTTTTCTTAGAAGTTTGATAAATTGCGAACTTTGAGCCTCTTTTTTCATAAAACTCGAAAAGAGACTTGCCTAAAAGCATGTTTTGAAAGCACCATTTTCGTTTAAATTCCATTTTAGATGCATAAGTCTTTCTTCCTGATATCTTAACGTAAATAAGTCAGCAACTCGCTCCTTTTTTAAGAGACGGCTGATAAAGGAGATATCTTAGTCTTCAGATTGCTAAACGGCGATCTCTGAGGAGGCACAGAAAGATTTGTTTATCTCCAGGAGTTTACATACTTGAAACAAAAATAAAAAAGTTGCGTGTAATCGGGAGTGAAATATTTGTTTATATTTGAGGTTAAATGTTTGACATTTGAGATAAACTATAAATTAACAATAGGATTATTGTTATGAAATTGGCTACCCGAACGGGGAAAGCGTTGAGTGCTGTTTGAAATGTAAACTGATTATAAAAGCAAAGCCTATTATTAGATAGTTAGCCGTTGATTGAACAAAATCTATTTTTAAAGTTCAAAGTGATGAAAATTATATGATATATTTATTTAATTGCTTTCATTTGTTTATATGTTTTTGATAGTTTCGATATGAAGCAGTTGTTGAACTAAATATATTTTTCAATATTAAATATAAGCACTATTACTTACTCGCATTGATGACGCTGGATGTTACAGAGGTCGAAAAGTACGAAATGATAAAAAGCGAAAATGGCATGTTTTATATATTTTTATCATGTCAGAGCATGATGTTGTTTTGGAGATGATGTTTTTGGCGTCAACAAAAATCCGTCGGCGAAAAAGAAAAATATTATTATCCGTCAAGCATCTAAAAAAATCAGCTTTTAATAACGCTTTGCCATTGCCTTTATAAAATTGCCTGTTAAAAAAAATAAGTTAATGACTGCAGCAATTAAAACCTAAGAAAATGTCATTTTCCGCTCTTAATTAACAAAGAAATAAACAGTAAATGTGATATTTTTTTTAAAAAAAATCAATGCGAGCCAAAGTTTTTTGGATCGTTTACAATGCTAAAGTGACTCATTCAATGAAACCATTAAAATGAATAAAAATATAATTTAACTTGCACGAGCACGTGGTGCTTGGCCGTTTCAAGTAATTATGTTCTGACATGATACATTGAAATTCGCATAGCAGATTTCATTTTAATCTTTTATATTTATTTTTATTGTTTCATTGAATTAGTAATTTTGGTATTGCAAATTTTGGTCTTGCATTTATTGTTTAAAATCACATTTTCTATTTATTAAAAATTTATCCTCACAGCACTTTTAACGGAGTTTCTGATTTAAACAAGTTTGATAAGGAATAAAAATATTTACTTTGCTTTAAATATTTACCACTGCTAAAAATATTTACTTTGCTTTAAATAAATAAAGTTTTACGATATCAATATTATTCAATAAAAAAGTTTAAACTCCATTACTTCTATTTTATTTGCATTGTAGAAATAACTCGGTAAACTGAAATAAATGTTTGAACTTCTCAAATGATTTAAAGTTACGCATTTGTAATAACTTTCTGCTGTATATCAAATTTGCTCGCATTCGTTCACAGATTTCTAAGTTACAATACGAAATTATCATTTTATATTTGTAATATCGCCATCATTTTGTACATTTTTTATAAAACTGTTTTTTCACTATTTCATATACAATCTAAATATTAGGGAAAAACTTTACACTGTTGATTATAGTTATCAAAGTGCTTTTTGACAAGGTCTGGAGAGCTACACCTGACTTATTAAACTTATAATAACAATGATATGCAATGTTGGTACGATACAGTAACAATCGATGAACCTGAATAACAACCAATGTTCTAATGATGGTTTTTATATTTGTCTATCTCTATTTCTTTGTTTATAAATAGAACATGAAGAATAAATTTTGAGAGACTGAACGATGAACTGGACAAAAAAAAAACGTGAGCAATATTTCACAGGCACAGACACCACGTTTTTTTTTAATTTGAAGGAATATTTAATTTTTTTGATCTCGAATCTTTCAGTCATTAACAAAGACTTTTTTTCAAAAAGTTCTATGTTTGCAGAACACTTGGCCAAAGTGACTGTATTTATAATGTACGAACCAAAAGAGCCACGTTACCTGCGACAAAAATGCACCCTAAACAATGCTCGATTTTTTTCCCATGCTATTCATCAATGAAACTGACTATCGCGTCGACAACCTTTTACTCAATAGATTTACTTGTTTGGTTGATGTTTTTTATTGCCGCAAGAGGGCTATGATATTTAATTGCTAATTTAACTGCTTTAGTTTCTAATTCAGACTATGGAGATAAAGATGTGTCTAAACATTTACTTTCTTCACATTTGATGAAACTTAATGGAAATTGTAATAGGTTTTAGAATTCTAAGACAAAAATGATTTCTAGAAATGACATAAATGCTAGGACTTGCACTTTGCTACACAAATTCACTTTCAAAAGACACTGTGTTCAGCATTACGTAATCAAAGTATTTTTTGTTGTCAGAATTAACCTACATATTCACCTCATTACAAAAACACAATGCCAATGTGGTATTCTTTTATATTATGATCACAGGAAGAATTCATTTGAAACTCATATGCATTAGAAGATTATATAAATGCTGAAATCCTATTTTTCTTAAATTAAACATCAATTTACTTTCTTTAATTATTGTCTTATACTTTTTCTATAAATTTCTGTTACATTTGCATAGTAGTCTAAGTGCAAGCTTCTGCCAGTATGTCCAAGTAAGAAAAGCTCTCATACAAACTGGCAGAATGTACAAGTGCTTTTCTTATATTAGAAGTTTTGAAAATTTTCAATAGATCGTTTATTTTTATTTATGACTACGTATTAAAGGACCGTTTTGGAAATACTTTTGGAAATAAAAATATTGATTAGTTTTGTTTTTATTTTCAATACAAGTTAATCAATAACAGATTAAAGAATTTTAGAGGTCCGCGGAATCATCAAACCTTTCTCATTTGGCTGTGGGAAAATGAAGATTTTTTGGCGGGAAAGTTAGTTTTTAATTAATAAAAAAATAGCCTCTCAATTAACCCGAATAAATAGTAGCCTATGTTCTATTCGGGACTATAATCTGTCTCTGTGCTAAATTTAATCCAGTTTCGTTCTGCTGTTCAGGTGTGATTGACTAACATCATCCATCCAAATTTTCACATTTGTAATAATAGTATAGATTAAGAAATTGAAATTTTTTGGTGTATAACAGTAGAGTAAACAATGCTGCCACTTCCACTTTTCAGGCTCAAACAGCTGCAAAAGAGGCTCATTTGATAAAAACATTACCAATTTACCGAACGCTTGAATCAAATGAGCCTCTAGAGCGATGCATTCAGGGCATGACATAAAACTCTAATGAGATTCTTCACAATATCATTTAGAATAAATTCTCAGAAGGTACAACTATATCGATTAAGCAGAATAGCAGAAATAGAAAGTTGAATAGCAGAAATTTATATTTAATCAATTTTGATAAGCGTATTAATATTTTTAAAAGTGTTATGATAAAGATTTATATTGGGATAAAGAATTGTAAAATTAAAATTTTTCATTAGTTTTTCTTTAAATATTCAACATACAAATATAATATTTTGCTTCAATAAATGTTTGCATTTTTAAACTTTAAACAATTTAGATTAACTTTAATACGCAGTTTGTAGAAATTGCAGGCAAATTGGATATATTTTATATTATGATAAATCAAAACTGTAAATGCATTTCCCCCCATTTTTTGCTTATATGCTATATTTCGAAAATCTACGGCTTTCTTAAAAATGGTGGTCGGGTTTTGAAATTTTTTGAATGTTCAGAAATATATGCTTTATAAAACTTAATAGGGGATTAACTTTAAAATGTATAGTAATTTTTTTAATTCAAAATTTCTGTATTTTTCAGATTTTTTTGTTTTTTTATTATAAAAAAATAAATACTGTTGACAGGATGAAATCCATACTAAGTTTTATGTAGTATATTAATAGCAACATGGAAAAAATTTGGAGGTAAAACCTCATAGTTAAAAAAAAACCTTAACATAAAAAAAATTTTTTTTTTAATATAAAATTTCAAAACAGTTTTTAGGGGAGAGTTATAGAGTACTATTTTGCATAAAATAAAAGTAATATATAATCTTAGATAGTCAAATTTTAAAAAAAATTGAGGTATCTTGTCCCCTTAATAGTATGTAAATATCACTAAATGTTTGCGTAATTCATCAAATATGTATTGTTCTATCGAAAGTCCATATTATTTACTTTTTTTCTAAATTAGAAAATAAAAATAAACAATTTAATCTTATTTTGAAAACTCAACTTCAACAATATTTTTTAGGTGTTTAAAAGATTACTTTATTTTATGAGAATTTAGCTTAAACATCATAAAAATATCATTTAGGTACAGTTATTTTTATTGTGATGGCTTTTACTTTACTAATCAAAAGCACGTTTATTTATACAGCGACGTTAATATTTTATTATAGCATTGTCTAATCTATTTGGTTGTTTTGGGCATTTTTTGATAAAAATTTTATGACATTTAATACACTAATCTATCGATTACTACAATAAATGAGAATTGGAAATCTAAAAATAAATTTCTTTCTGACAAAAAAACGCAAAGAATTTTTTCTATAAACAACTTCCTAATAAAATATCGAAGTTTTCGGAAGTTTTCTTTGTGTCCTTTACAAGCATTCAACCTTTATTGTCCCAAGTAAATGATGATGAAATTACGCTGAATATAATGAATTAATTTGCGATATGAATATATAATAGTATATTATACTCAAGGCGAAAAATATTTCATCGTATTATAATCATCAATTAGTTATAGTTTAACCCATACTTTTAAGACCAAGTCTTTTATTCGTAGTTAGATATCTCTGCCTGTTAAATTTTGCTAACTTCAGTAACTATTAGTTATCCTAAAGAGGAATAATACTCCATTTTAATTTTAACTATATTCATAATTAAAAAAGACCGTGAATTTGCCCTTCATTGATTATTTTCTTTTTCTTTAATCTTATCACCATCATACCACTGATGACGTGCATGATAATAAATCGAAACATTTCTCATTCAAAATTTATCTCATTGGAAACACTCATAAGATCTTGTTAGCCTCCCATTTTAAATAATGAGGTTTAAAATAGTTTAACATTCTTTTTAAGGATAGAATACATTTCATAATTACTAATAATTTGTGAGATAGATTTAAAATTAAAATCTCAAGACAGTTAAATTTTAAAATTAAATTTATTTTACGGCATTAATATATATAGATATATATTCCCTCTGTTAATTTTTTGTGTATTTTTTGTTGTTTCAACACATTAAGGACCTCTCACGAGTTTTCTCGTGTTTCACGTTCCATCTGTTGCGAACCACTCACGAGTTTTCTCGTTTCTCATAAATAACAAAGTTATGACTATTTTAGAGCGTACAAGTTTGCCTCAAAACATGCTGTCCCAGGCGTATGTCTTACAGATTTCTTTCCGGTCCTTAATGTGTTAAATGTTTGGAGCCAGTTTGTAATTAACTAGATTTGTATGAGATTCTTTGAAGCCATGAATACATTTTAGTGATGATAAATTCAATTGTCTGCCCAATTCATTCTTTTTGTTGAAATTTAATTGATAACGATACCGTGATCTCTAATACTTCACAATACGAAGGGAGATATATGATTTCTCTGTTAATACTTTTAAAATACGCAAAATTCACCAGGTCTAAGAATGAGTAGAGAAATGAAATATGACTTTTTTTAAATGAAATCCTTTAACCAAGTTTCTTGAAATATTTAATAATCAGAATTTTTTTTGGTGTTATTTTCTCTGAGTTAGTTATTATTACACAAAGAGTTCCAGAGACTACTGTAAAAAATTGGGTTTCCATGGGGGGGGGGGATTAAAATCGCGTAAGAACATGTTTTTGTTTGAGGTTTTTGAAGCCTCAAAATGCATGGGTGGAAAATTACGTATTAGACCTTCGACGCCAACTGTTGCCAATGGTTTAGTAACTCCACTATTGGGATTTAAATTTGGCGATAACCGTCGACGTCAAAGAAACCAACAAAATGGTGGACAGTTAAAGTTTGAATAATTTTTAAATAACGGTGTTGTTTGCCATTATTGGTGGTTTAGCCATTCATTGGCGACGCCTTCAAATTTGGCGATAAAGATCGATGATCTAATACGTAATTACCAAAAATTGGCGATCTATTGCTTTTGGAAAGTCAATATTTCGCTTTTAGGGTTATTAGAAAATGAAGAAGGTTGCCAAATTTTGTGATTTATCGCCAAAAATGTTACAACTTGGTGCGAATGTCCACCATGTACCTGATTCTCCTATATGGCCAATAAAGGGAAGAGTTTTAAGAAGTTAAAAATCACAGAGAAAAAAAGTGGAAATGAACGCGAAACAGTGAAGAAAAAATCAAAAGTTATAATTCCTTTTTTAAAACAAAAAATCCATTTTTTTAACGAGCAAAAAAAAAAAAGTTTTAGAATTTGAATTATTTTGAAAGGGGTAGAGATCACCTCACTTTTCTGAAAATTGGTGATTGCGTGACCATAACGTGGTCATTCCAACCCAATTTATTCTTTCTTTTTTAAAAAAAATGACTTCGAGATAAAATTTTGGAGATCGAACAATTTTGACATAGTGAGTGGGGGCGATCATCGTTTTCTAAATATCGAAACATGCGTAATCTGATAATCACATGATTGTTTGAAACGGCATAAATTGGTTTTTTACGAAAAAGTTTTTAGAGCTCAATTGATTTTGAAGTGGTCAAAAATCCTCTCTTTTCTGAATGTTGGTGATAGCGAAGCATGAATCATGTAAGAACAGGATTTACTGCCGGAAAAATACTTGATTAAAAAAAAATAATGTTCACACATGATAACATTATATCTGTGATAACAGATTTCAATGTTTTTTATTAACATTTTATATTTCAGATGACTAACTAACACAATTGCGCTAAAAGGTGTATCAGAAGTTGTTTTTTATTTTATCAGCTTGATTTTCGACTAAACATCATCAATCACTGCAAGAATGCAATTTGATTAACTAAAATTCTTTAGTCTTTTTACTATTCAAAAAAAATCTTTTGGAACAGATTAACTTGATCTCGGTTAGCTTCCATGGTAAGCTCAAATGTAATCGGTTAGGAAAAAAGACGGCGAATGAAGACTTACAAATTGGTAAGTCCTTAAAACTGAATTATTTTATTGTAATGCAATTAATTTGTTTTGTTTAGAATCTAGATCAGTAACATAAAATAAGGTTGCGTTATTATTGACCTAAATATAAATAAATTGCATTTTTAGACATTCATGATTATAGTATGCGATTTTTTTAAAAAAATAATAATAACTATGTATTAAGAACATTGCGCATTCTAGTAATTCAAAATTCCCTTTAAAGGAATGTATGTGAATTATGAGACAACATAATAATATTTGAATATTTTATGGGCTTCTACTGATAAAGATAAACCAGAAATTGAATTTTGTAATAATAAAATATGTAATTAATAATATGTTTTCTTATACACGAACCTCTAACAGATGGTTCGCTCAAATGATCGATATGAGATTTAAGATATTGCCATTTAGAGGTATGAACTTGAGATTCTATAAACGACAACTAGGCGTTTACGATTAAGGTACAGAAACTTGACATTTTCTAATGGAAATACCTTCGTTTTTCATCGCAAAGTGTTCAAAAAATTGAAAAAAATCCTTAAACAGATTTGGGACGGTATATATTTGTATTTAAAAAAAAACACGTTACTTTTTTATTCAGCAATGGTTCCAAAAAATCAAAGAAAAAAATTTTAAAGGACCTCTTCCCCCCCTACACACATAATTTAATTTCCTTCTACATGGAATTTTTCAATTGATTTTTAAGATATTTTCTTATTATTTATTTTAAATTATTTATTTATTCGTTTTCCATCGCAAATAATTTTCTCTCTAAAAGAGTGAGTATTCATGCAATTTGATATTATGGCTAAAGATTTCGATTATCGATTTAAAAATTGTGTTAGCTTTGTTCCTTACTCAAATGCATCGGCTAGACATTACTTTTTTAGAAATTCGTGATTGCAATATCCGATTTTATTTTTTAAAAAATAATAATAACTATATATTAAGAACATTGCGCTTTCTAGTAATTCAAAATTCCCTTTAAAGGAATGTATGTGAATTAGAAGACAATATATAATATTAAAATATTTTATGGGCTTCTACTAATAAAGATAAACCAGAAATTGAATTTTGAAAAATTTGCATGCACAAGTATATGCTTATTAAATTCGCATATTATATCAGGCAAATATTCGACAAATACATAGTATCTTTTGATGGTTTTTAAAAGATTTAAGTTGTAAACTCTTCAACAATTTCAGATCTCTGGAAGTTGCCCTTTCAAGATTATTTTATTTTTTCAGCTCATCTGCGGAAGTTGTTTCTCAAGACACATGTACAAACAACTTCAAAGGAGACATAAAAGAATACACTGTATACAATGAGAGCAAACAGTAAGCACCTAAAAGAAAAGGGGGCATATTCTTTTATAAATGTTTTGAAGAAATGACAGTTATTTGTAATAAAACGTTTTACGCAAGACATTCTGAAGGGCAAATATTAACCGTTGTGCTTGCTCTTTGATAATAATTGCAGGTACTTGCATGCCGGAACTACTGAGGAAAGTTTGATATTCTTCGATATATTTCCAGTATAGCTGGAACTCTGAGGGTCACTGGGCAAAATTTCTCGTGCATCTCATGTAAGTTGGTTTGATTTTATGATTATCTTTTCTGAAATTACTCATGAGATCACAGGTAGCCTGTTTGAAATAATTGTATTTGCGATTCGCACTAAATTTGTAAGACAAATAATTATGTAGGAATTCATCTAGTGACTCTTTAAAGAACTTTAAAGAATTCGGTATTTAATAAAATTGTCAAAAGTGGATAGATTAAAAATCTAATTCATCATTAGAAAATGATTTTTTTATTGTATGTTATTATTATTTTTTGCTTTGTTAGTTATTATTGAAATAGTTATTATTTCCTTTTAACTTTCAATTTTTATAGAAAATAAAACATAGATTTGACAAATGCTTCTAACTAAATGTTTGTTGCTGCAAATAACAGGACAAAGTATAGTTAATACGTGTTGGCTTTTATTAGAATGTTTTTAAATTTTGCTTGCTAATAGAAAAAAATGTATAAGCTGTTATGTACGCTCACAACACAGATCAATCGTAGAAACTAAATTTGAGGATTTCAACAGAATATTCATATATCAAAATATATAATTATATTATACGAGATTTTTCAAATTAATGCAATAAAATATGTAATTGATTATGCGTTTTTTATATATAGACCTCTGACAGCCGGTCTGCTCAGATGATCAATATGAGATTTCATATATAACCATTTAGAGGTATGAACTTAAGATTTTGTAAAAGGCAATAAAGTGGCGTTTACGATTAAGGTACAGAAACTCGACATTTTCGAATGGAAATACATTCGTTTTCCCATCGAAAAGTGTTCAACACATGAAAAAAACACCCTTAAATAGCTTTGGAACGGTATACATTTGTATTTTAAAAACCCCACGTTACTTTGTTATTCAGCAATGGTTCCAAAAAAATCTAAGAAAAAAATTGTTGCCCCCTCCCACACACATAATTTAATTTTTTACTGCATGGAATTTTTCAATTGATTTTTAAAATATTTTCTTATTATTTATTCTAAATCTGAAATAATTTTCTCCCTAAAACTTGAGTATCCTAATATTAAAAAATTTAAATGAAAAGCTAAAAAATTTAAAAATTAAAAGCTAAATTTTTCGATTATTGATTAAAAATTGTGTTAGCTTTGTTCCTTACTCAAATGCCTTTGTTAGACATTACTTTTGTCTAACAAATTTTGCTTGAAATTGGGAAGACGGGCATAGCATATTCGGTTACAAAAGAGAAATCATAGAAAATAGAGAAATGATACTGTAGATATTGATCCAAGGTCAGACGCCCCTAGTTTTATTCAACGTAAATCTAGGATCGATAGTTGTATCTTCATATACATATGAATTGATGAAATAAAAACAATTTTAAATTAATTAAAAAGGGGGTAATAATAACTAAAAACAAACATACTGTTGGTATACAGCAGAAAACAGAAAAGACAAAAGGCAAATAAAACGAATTATTGCATTCTAGATTTTTTAAACTATCATGTCTGAAATAAAAAAAATTATATCAATACAGGGGTAACATGATTACATTATATTGTGCATATGCGATTTTCAGATGACATTTTGAAAGAATAGTAATTTATTGTTTTTTCCTTTTGATCTTTTCTTTTTATATGGACATTGTTGATATTAAATTCCTCATTTAAAAATCATTTTTGTTTACAAATTTTCATATTAGATTAGCATACCTAACTGAATATAAGGCATTTAAAAGATGTTGAAAATATTTAATGTCATTTGCATTCTTTTTAATTTATTTTCTATTCTTTCTTAAATAAAAAAAATTCAGTTTTGAAATAAAAAAATAAAATAAAAAAGTGCGAAAATTAGATATGATAATGTGGGGCTCCTCACTTTTGCTTATCTTATGTTTATTTTGAGTTTCCTCAGATTTACCCTTCATGTTGAAAATTACATCCTGAAATATTAAATTTGTGACACACATATCACATCTATTTATTAAATGTTAGAATTCAATTTTTTACTGAGCTGCTTAATGTTTTGAAGGAAATAGACTCAATAGCTATAGCTCAAGTTATCCGCATCAGTTTATTGCAAATTTATTTGATTTATATAGAATAGCTATTTATTTAACCTATATATCCTAGGAAATTTTATGGCTTTATTTAATGCTTATTTGATTTATATGTTTATTCCATCTTGCATTCTATGTCACAAAAATTTGTAAAAGCTTATATACACTCACTCCTTTAGTTTGAGTGTGCAAAAACACGTTTAAATGATAAAAACAACTGGACTGATGGTTTAATAATGTTTTTTTATGATTCATTGGATTTTTTTTGCAATAACAATAAAGGTTTGTTTGGAGAACTAAATATATATCTCGAAACGTAAAAGAAAACATGCTCCTTGAAACGAGGTTCAAATTATGCCAACTTTCCGAACCAATTATTAAAGCGTTGAAGCAGATACAGTTTAATTTATTTATATTAACGTCCCTCTGTAAAGCAACACTACGACTATTTTGGGACGAACTTTGTAATTTTGAACCGTGGTCAGATGACGAGAACGACACCTTAGATGGAACCTCCCACTCCACACCACACCAGCGGGAGGACGTTTGGCCCTGACGGATTTAATGTGCAACAGACTTCCTTCCACGACGGTTCCACCGAAGAACCGTCGTGGAAGGAAGTCTCGAACATGAAAACCTACAGCTCACGAGCTGACTTGAAGTCCTTACTATTAAGAATGATTTGCTTTGAATCATATAATTATTTCACTGTTAAAAGGTCGTTCGATGGTGCTAGAATAAATAATCTACAGTTCTAGTTAATTAATTCATTTTAGATAGCGTCACTAAACATTGCAAGTATGATTTAGTCTATTCTGCAATCTTCTGATATTCAAGTTTGCGAGATTTTTGGATAATTCTTCAGTCTAAAAAAAATTCTGGTCAGACCCAATTTCAAATGCATTAAAATAAGTCAGGCATTGCTGAATGAATTTCGTTTTCTTACTTGTACGTAAAGAAAAAGTATAAAAGAGAGTACAATACATAACCTACTTCAATAATTCTGATTTATTTCCAATCCTTTTAAATAATAATATAATAATAAAGTTCAGATTGATAATTATAAGTACAAAACAGAATTAATCGAAAATAAATTTAATTTATTGCCCAAAATTATGGCATATTGAATAGTAAATGAAGTAAACAGAAAATACATTTTTTCAATAGGAATTGGAGAGTATGCAGTAAAAATAAAATATGAAAAACATCTAGAGTAGGGTAGGATTTTAAAAGAATGTGGCCTCATTCATTAATTACCTTACCATACTCTTAAGTCCATAAATGATATAAAATCTTCTAAAAGCGTCAATATTAGCTCATGGAAGAATTTCAGTAGCGGCTGATGTGTGACGGCTTTCCATACACCATTTCACTTATTATCGTTAATATCTAGGTCATAAGGTTTTTTACCGTCTGGATACTAAAATATATATATAAGTTTTGTTTTCTAGCTTGCGCTGTGTATGACGTTGCGTTATTGTTAATAGAAATGAAGCTTTATGGGTGGAAGATGAGAAAATGTAAGACTTCACAGTACAATATACTTCTAGCTGAATTTTTGATTCACCAAAGATATATATATATATTCTTTTTGCTAGGACAACAGAAGTCTTTCATTTTGTTCGATATTTGATAGGATTCTTCCGTTAACGGTGGACTTTAAAATAAACAAAATATGAAGTTTCTTTTCTTTATTTCATCAATAAAATATATTCTTATTATCAACTAAAATAGTATTATAAAATGAATATTTGAAAGGTGTAGAGATAAAAATACATTTTAATGACTTTTTTTTTTCAAAACACCATTTTGTCATTTAAAAATATTTGAAATAGCCTATATTTATGAATTTTTGAGGAAATTATAGTAAATTTTTATAGAAAATTTCCATTAAACATTAAAAAAAACTGGGTATGCATTTTATGTTTCGAGTTGTTTCACATAAGTAAAAGGTCAATGTTAATTTAAAAAGAAACACAAAATTCTTACCGAAATTCAATTAATGTGCTTGAAAAATATTTCTAAAAAATCACTTTTAATTAGAATTACAGATCTTTAATCGGCTTGTTTGGGATAATAAAGAAAAAACTTAGTCATATGTAGTATTTTGAAATTTTTAAGAATCTCATTTTTTAAATTTTATAAAAGTAATTTGGTTTAGAGAATTTTCTTAAGATATTTGACATAATTATATTTTAGTGCAGATGCATACAAAATTGGAAAACTAATGAAATTTTTCTCAAAACTGCCTAAAAAACTTCGAAACCTTTTGTCAGTATCTAACATGATCTTCCTTGCGAAACGAATATTTGGAATAATTGCAGTCTGACGTCATCAGATATTAGGGAAAATTATCTAAATTAAATAAAGTACTGTAAATCCACATCTAATATTTTAACATATTGTTTCTACTTTTATGAACTTGTTAAGAAGAGGAGGTTATGGATCCCCTTTGCTGTGTATTATTTGTATAACTTCAGTGATATATATATATATATATATATATATATAAAGAAATTCCCATTGTTAATATGCTCATTAAAAAATTAATCAAATATACATGTATGTCACTTGTGTTGCTATTTTGTTAAACGGAAAAAAATCCAAATAATCTTTGAAAATAAAACCTTCAATAAGAAAATTAGAAGAATAATCCATTAATGATGATATATTTTTATTACAGATAATTCATGTTTGTCTAAGCGTGTAAATAAAATATTATAAAGTTTAGTCATTCTTTTAAAAAATTTCTAGTCGCTGTTAAAATTAAAATGCTGGTAAATAAATATTTATTCTACTTTTCTTAAAGGGTTTAATATCTTCCCCAGTTCATTTAATTTATAATAAGAATAAAGTCATAAGCTAATCGAATTAATTAATTTGAATAAGAAAAATCCTCAGATATAAAACAGTATTATTGTGTTGAAATTGAATTACTGCAAATCCATTATTAGCAAAAAAAAAAAAAAAATCGGATGATTATATTCTTGCAATGATTCACTTTGCAATAAAATAACTGATATTACACACGGCAAAGATAGAGACATTTAAAGGGCAATACCATTTAATCTTGTTACACATTAAACAAATAAATGCAATGCAGAGAGTTATATCAATACTAGATTGTGATATCACTCATGACGAAACGGATCCTTTAGCGGCGAGAAAGGTTTGGGAGTGCTGTTGTATCCTATCTTGCAAGACATACACTGATAAGAAAATGCAAACAGATTATTTTACGTAAGAAACGTAGAATTATCAGTATATGTCAGGAGAATTCCATTTTGCAAAAATATGCCATTTTCTAAGAATGAAATACCGCAAAGTTAAACTATTACGAAGTAAAAATTCTATGCTGTAAATAAGTGTTTCTTGTTTAAGTTTTAGTCTAATCATTTTTCAATATTTCTCCATTTCTTTCAATTTATTAAAATATTTCGGAAGTTGTTATATAGAGTTTTAACTTAGAATTACCTTATAGAGAAATTTGTTAAAAGAGGATTATTAATGTGAAACAGAAAGATATTTAAAGTACGAAGAGAATTATTTTAGTTAATACTCAATTTTTAGAATTGCATACATTGTTACATTTAAGAATTCCAAAGAGAAATACAAAGAATAATCTCGTCGATGTAATACCTAGATAATCTTAAAAGCCTATGAAATGTATAGATGTTGAAAAAAATTCGACTAAAACTTATAATTTATATCAAATTTTTAGAATTTTTTGGAATAAATTTGAATAAAAATGAATACTACTATATTTATTGTCTAAATTTGTGATATCTTTTGAAATCGTAGGAAAAAAACATAAATAGAAACTGTTCAATATTAAATTCTACCGATTTATTTTAATATTAAATTCTACCAATTTATTTATTTTACACTCATAAAAGATAATTTTTTTAAACTTTGCCTATTCTTCACTTAAAGGAGAATATTACTACGATGAGTGCTTTTGTACATTTAATCAGGTATTTTTGCTTGATGTATTGGTATTGCAAATGCTGAATTTCCTCTATCACGGTGATATCACCTATTTTGCTAAAAAATAATAAATAAAAAATAAATAAAAAAAACTAGATAAAAATTCATATTCAGCAAATTAATCTACCATTCAGACTTAGATGGCTGATGCTGACTTTTTACCAAAACTTCGGAAAATATTATACATTGTTTCATAAGAAATAAATATACTTAAGTTTTTTACTAACTCTGAAACTGAGTGCTGATTATATTGCTTCTTAAAATTTAATAGTGAACAAAGAATTTATTAAAGATGAATAAATACCAATCAAAAAGAAATTAATAATAAAGTAACTTTAATTGATTACTAGGGAAGTGTTGTTTTCAGAGTAGAAACATAATGTTTAGTCTAATTTGTGTTTAAAACTCGATAGTATCATCTAAAATAGGCTACATGAGGCAGTTGTTTTTTGGTTATTAACAAACATTTTATAACCTAAATTTAATTTTGTTTTAATTGAAAGATGACGTCAGGTGACAAGAAAATTGTTAATTGAATATTTCACCTTCCATTATTCCTCATGGCTATGGAAAAGTCAAATTTAATCATTTTAACTGTCTTTAGAATTATAGGTAAAAGTAAGAAAAACGCAAAACTAATTAAAATGGTTTTTCTTTTCAGTTAACTCCTCGTGAATGTGTATTATCCATATCAAACCCTTGGTCACATTTTTAGAAGAAATATCAGGTAAGCCTTTTGATAAATTAAATCTTTTAGAATTTCAATTTTATTAGATAATTTGTTAGTTTTGTGAGTTTGATATTCGAATTTATATGACATCAACATCTAACTAAAATGGATTAAATAATTTATAAATAATACATTTTCAAAAAATTATACAGATATTTTGATTTTAAAGGTTAAAACTTATATATTTAGATAAAAGTAGGACGGTATCATTAAAAGTTTTAAAATTACATATTTGCTTTTAAAACATAATAATGTTTAATAATTATAATTGCAGGGAAAACTTTTCATAATTGCTTCCTTTTATAGTTCGAGGGCTTAACTTTTAATTAATGATTATTATTAAAAGATTATTATATTACTACTTTTATGATTATTAATTTAAAAGTAACCTTCCGTTTATATTGTTTTATTTTTTAAAATTATATAAAAAATACTAATTTAAAATAATTTAATTAAAAATATTTTAAAATGTATTTTTCCAAACCAAAAAAATTGATATAATGTATAGCATTGATTATTCTATATCATAAAAGTTCTCATTTATAATAAGTGCAGAAATCCAACCCTAACATGTCATTTACCATACATGATTTTCTCATGTCGTTTGCAGATAGATATAAAATGTTTCCGTTTTAATGCCCACCAAGTTGAGCCTATTTAGTAGTAAATTAATTTAGCTTCATGTAATTTAAATTAATTTAGAATACACTGAATGACTATAAATAGAGTTCCTTTTGCTTATATCCATGTTTAATAAAAAATGCAGTTGAAAAAATAGATCATTGATAAAGCAAAATAAGAAAGATTCTAAGAAAGGAGAGAACATGAAATAAAATTCCTTAACGTAGAGGACCATGATATATAGATATTAACAGTTTTGTCAAAAGTATATGTATCTTTTGATAAAGACAACAAGGTCAATATAAAAAAATCCCCAAGTAAAAGACTTTTATGATATTAATAAATATATCAGTCTATTATAAAAATTTCATGTGATTAAAGTTTGATTATGTATTAAAAATAACTTTGAAAAATGAATTATAAATTAAAACTAAATCAACTAAGAATATTAAATTCATTTAATAATTTAAAATATATATCAAATATGTATATGACATTTTAATGCATCGATAATCTTTCTATAATTCGATTCTTGTTTATCGATAACCTTCGATCATTTTATAAATTATATATAATTCATAAAGGCATAATCACAATCAATACCTTAATTATTCATAAAAAGGCAAAATTACTGTTAAAAGGGGCAATATGAAAAAATTTTGTATTTTAGCTTAGTATTTAATGTTAGATTTTCCTGATTTGAATGGAAATAAATTTTAGGAAAAGCAGCTCATTTCGTCAATGTGGTGCGATTTCTGCAGTTGCGTTGACAGAACATGAAATATGTTGACGTTTTCTCGACGATTTTCCCTTTTCTTATCGCCACATTTTTATTTTCATAACTTTCTTATTTACGTAAATAATACGAAGAGTGTATAACATCGCGACGTCAAAGTATTCAAGGCTGAGAAGGGCACTAAAATCTTCCAAATCAGCTCGATAGCCTTGATACGAGGTTGATCTTACCCAGGGGCAAAATCACATGAAATGATCTTTGGCTCAAATTTTGTCCATGTGCAGATACTGTAAGAACATTGTAAACTTTCTGCAAAAGGATTTCGAGTTTGTATCCTGCACTTACCTGTTGCGCCAGAGGGACTGTCGAGGTACTGTTCTTAATTTGAATTATATCATTTTGAAATTTTATTGATATGTTTAATAAGATATTTTGGATTGTTTCAAACAGAAAACATGAACTTAATCTGAGTTTTTAAATCTATTCTTTATAACCTGGATTCATTAAATGAGTTTCTTAATTATTATGTTATGAATTTTCTATCTCAAAATGTTGATAATTATGGGATATTTTAAGAAAATTCACATTTTACGGCTACTATAATGATTGGTTTAAACAGTTTTGTCATTGACATTATACAGTATTAATGATTCCTAAAATTCCATTTAATATTTCATGAAAAATATTTTTTAACTCAAAAATCTTATGATTTTCTCTCAAAATGTATTAGCAGCTCAAAACATGACAACGCTATTTTAAACTCTTAAGAAAAATTAACTGTTAATATATATTTAATTTTACTCATTTCTCTTCATTTTTTTGCATTTAATGGAATGATACGGAGGAACCAACAATGATAATTAACGTATCAAGTTACTAAAGAAATGAAATCGATAAGTTTCAGATAATAGAGCTATTAAATAATTCCATCGACGCCTATGGAAATTTTCAGAAAAGTAACTTGATTATATATGAAGGGGAACAATTTAAGTAATAGTCAAATTTTACAAAAATGTATAGAATTTTATTTGCTCTATTGGATGCAACATCCGTAAATAGGGGTGTAATATCTTAAATAATTGTGAGTTATAAACATTATCGATAACTGCTTGCAAATAATTATTTTGTTTACCGATTTGCTAGCGCAGCATGAAATTATATGTTTTGAAAAATTTATAAATTAAACTAAATGATACATAATTTTTATAAATAGCTTTTTGAGTTATATATTTTATGCATTTTTGAGTGCTTTTAATAAAAAATCAACCTATTCTACAATCTAGAATTAACGGATCTCAACCCATTCTAGAAAATCAAACTGAAATTTTTTATTTAATGAAATGATGGAAATAGTTAAGATGATAGTACAAAGAATTTTATACAACTATTTCCAACTACTCGGGTAGATATAAGGCTTCTCATAAGGAAGGTTTGCTAAATATAGAAAAAAATACTTGTAGATGGCATTTTACAATTAAATAATTTATTTAAAGGAATAGCAGAAACATTGAACCATTCATTATTAAATAATTCTTAGAAATGTGAAAAAAAGTCATACAATTTCATGGAAAAAGTTTCATTCCTACAAAGCCAGATCTGAGAGAGAGAAAACATTTTTCTCATATTATTTTTAAATAACAGTTGAGAAAATGACAGGGATGCAGAAAAAATCAATTTTCGAGAATCCTTTAAAATTTTATGAAACACTATTAAATGTTATTACGTAGTAATACTGATGAACTTATTTTTTATAATTTTAACTTAACAATTTTGAGAAACATTTTCTAAAGAAAAACAATAATCATAGAAGAAATTGTGTTGAAAAATATAGAAAGAATAAATGATTTAAAATTTAGTCTCTATAAACAGTTTATCGTTTTTCTAGTTGATTCCAGTCTTCCAGATCTTGGTAATCGAAATTTTATGGTACTAATAACAGAAATAACAGAAATTTGAATTCGGAATCGACAAGAAGAAATTGGAATCTTTTTGTTATCATATTAATGTTCGTTTTTTTATCATTCTGTTTAATATTGCGCTATCCATTATCGTTCTGTTTGGTTTTTAACATTAGCTTATTTTTTTATAGTTCTTTAAATTACTTACACCTAAATGTTTATGCGTTTCTCGAGCCATATTCTTGATATTTTTCAGACTTAGTGTTATTTTAATGATAAACATGAATAGAATATAAATACGATGTAAAAACATAAAAAATCTCTTCATATACTATTCGGAATAGTATATCCTCCTTTCCTCTCAATAGTTTAAGAAATAATAAAATGGATAATAAGAATTCTTTGCTTCTACCTTGCACTTTTAAAAAGAAACTATATATATATATATATATTATATATATAAATATATATATATATATATATATAGGATATCCCAGAGAACTATTTTAATTAACAAATATCTGCTTTCGTTTTGTTTTGTCAACACCCGATGATATATGAAATCCAAAGGAGTTGTAAAGGTTAGATCATTTCCCAGAGGACGATAACTTTTAATTAATTTAGCATTCCAGAACAACGCCATCTATCGGTCTTTTGAAAGTCTCTCCCAATTAATTTTGAGGCAGAGGCCCCACTAACTCTCTTAAAGAAAAGACGTCTGTCTTCACGCGTCAGCGATTCCCGCAAAGCTCAGAGGCTACGCAGTAATATATATTTTCAGTAATAATGTTTCCCTACCTCTAACGTCCTCCTAGAGGAAATAATTTAACTTTCTGATTATTAAATATCTCCATGTTTTAATTCTTTTTAATATTTTCCTGTAAATACTCCCGCCCCCGTAAATATTCCCCTTTATCTCTAAATAAATTCTTTTATTTTTTCTAAAAAAGTCTCTTCATCCTTCGTTATGTATTATTTTAATTTTGGTTTAGAAACTGACCTGTAAATATTAAAAAAAACCTAGACATCACACCACTAAAACCCTGCTATCTGAAGAGTCTAATATTTTTAGAAGATTTGGTTAGACTCCCATATTATAT
>JAOUZG010048486.1:3834073-3855701 GCA_026289955.1 Argiope argentata | reverse complement strand
ACACACACACACACACACACACACACACACACACACACACACACACAAATAAATTTATTCATATAGATGGTAAAGTTTCCTATTAGAAGAATATTTTTAATTAAATAAGCAATTAATATTTTCATAATTGCAAATATGTAAACATAAAAATATTCAGAAATTTTTATAAATAAAAACCTTATGGAAAATCACTGCTTGTACATTTTTCTAATTTGAGCTATTACAATTTTATCAACAACAAAAAACAAAATGATATATAAAATTTTTTTTTATCTAATTCTCTTGACATAAAAATCATGAACTTTTTTTAAATAGCGCATAAGATTCTAAATTAATCGTCATAAAATATACCGATGGTTCTTTTTGAGTTCTTACTTAGATCATTACTTAAATACATATCTTTGTTTTGAAAGAATTTACTTAATAAAAAGGCTTTGATCCTTTTTTCTTAAACACGAATTAAAATGGAAAGAATCTACCTTAACGTCTTAACGAATGGTGTTCAGACAGTAAATTTAAAATTAATTTGAATTTTAATTGCACTTTGACTAACACAATTCAAATTTATAACTGAAAATGCAAAACCATTAACAACAAAGAATTTATTTAATGCTATTTTTTTTTGCAAAAAACATGATCTTTTTTTTAAAAAGTATATATTTTAATTTTTTATTAATGGGAACACTTTTTAGTGTTTAGAAATTTTAAATAACCTTAAATTTATTTGCCACTATATTATTAGAAGAAATTAATTTATTTTCAGAAAATTATTTCACATTTTAAAGCACTAAATGGATGTAAAATATGCATGATATATATAAATCTCTTACCTTTGGAACAAATATATATTTTCAAAAATTAAGTGAAAATCAGTACTTTGTTAATATTCTGTAACTTGGCTCTATTATGAAAAATAGTTTTTAGATTTTTTTCTATGAATAGTAATCTGGAGATAAAAATAAAGATTAAGAATTATGAATTCTGATTAATGTTCAAGGAGTTGAGATGTTGAATGACTCCATTCAGCATTTAAAACAACTCTAAAAAATTATCGAAAATAAAAATAAATGAATCAAAATTAAATAATTTTTATTGCCCTATTCAGTTACTTTATTTTATTTATTTGGAAAATATTTTTAATGAATAAATATTTTTACGTCAATGTAGTTAACCAACTTATTTATTTTTTTTACATAAGATTTCACGAAAAATAATTCTTAAAAATGGATTTTGGGACCTTGTAATTAAATATCTAAATTAATTTTACTAAATTACATGGCGAATGTATGCTAGAACAGAATGATTTATTAAATATTCTGAACGATAAAAATAATTAATAAATAGAAAAAAAGGAAATGTGTAAGAATTGATGTGTGAAAATAATTGAAAACAAAATCGTTTGGCAGATTGTGCAATATATTTTTAAAAAGGAATTCTATATATCAATTTAGCATTCCGAAAGCTAGCTATTTTATTAATGATGCTAAAACATAGCTTTTATTTACAAAAAAGTAAGTTTACTTTTCATTATATTATTCAATTTATTGCAGACATTATGTTGTGGAGACTTGATTTATAATTATCAATTTTTATATTGCCAATTGTTAAATAATTAGTCTTTAATTGCCTCTTCGAATTTTCAAATAATTTGAATTTATTTCTGTGTCAAAATAATATATACAATTTTCATCGTTATTACATTGATAGTTCATTAAGTTTTTAAATGATAAATTTACTTTTTTAATGTAAAATTTACTGATTTTACTTTTTTTAAATAAAATTAGCAATCAAGCATTGCTAAATTTTATAACTTTTATGCATATTTTCATAATAGATTAAGAGAATAAAAATGTATTCGCCTATTGTTTTTAGATTTTTAAAAACCTTTTCACTTAGAAAATTAAATGATGTAAAGGATTTTAGCCAGACCGTCGATTTCTGAGAAATGTCTCTATAATAGTAAAAATAATATTTAAGAAATAAATTCATGAACGTAACCAATTCAAAATTTGTAGAAAATATTTCCAGATTCTTGAATTTAAAAAAAATGTGAAAATGCTAGAGATTTCTAAACGACAATAAAAAAGTTCATAAATGAAAATATATGCATATATATACATTCCCCAAAAATGTTATTTATTTAATATTTTAGAGAATTAATTCTTCCTTGTATCAGTTTTTTCATTGCAATTTTTTTTATATTTGTCAGTTTTTCCTTTACTTTCTAAAATACTGGCAAATATGCTATGATATTTTAAACTTCATGCGACCTTTATTATTAATAATTTGAAATGGTCATTATTTCTAATTTTAAAGTGAATCCCATTTAGATTATTTCTTGCCTTTTTCAATAGAAAATGACGAGAATAACTCCTCTATAATCAACAGAATTTACAATATTCACTTGAGTCCTTTAGAAAGACTGAAATTGAAAACAATTGATACAAATTGATACAAATTGAAATTAAGAAACGAGTATAATTTTGCATCTTTTTTTTAAATACCTGTGCAACTATAAATTATTTTTGATCGTTAAAAACTGGAAATGTTCATTGTTGTATTCACTTAAGATGCACTTCAAAAACTCTTTAAAAACATTAGCTTAGATCAATTCTTACTGAATACGAACTACTAGTTCTACTACTACATGATGCATGTTGCTACTCATGGATGCTATATCTCATTTCCACAATGAATAAATTAAAACCTGCTACTTTTAACAGCAAATCTTTACTTATAATAGGGTTAAAATGTGTGCGTGTTTGGCACCTCTACTACCTAGGCTATTTTACGTAAGCACTTACTATATATATATATATATATATATATATATATATATATATATATATATATATATATATATATATATGCAGGGTGTTTATTATTAAACTTCCCCTATAAATACCATCATATAACGCAAGCGAGTGAACGTATTGCAACAAATTTTATGTATAGACTATACGCGAAATTAAAAAAAAAAGTTCCAAAATATCTAGCATAGGACGCCTTTTCCGGAAAAACATTAATTTTAACAAAATAAATGGCCTAAACGGAATACAGAAACAATATTAACTAGTTTCTGATCACCTTGTCAACAAATTTCACTTGGGAAGCAATTGTTAATCGTGTCCAAGATGGCGTAGAGAAGGGTACTCCAAATGACCACCCTCATTCACCTGCAAAATTTCAAGTCGAGGGACAATGTGTTCAACAGCAGATTATAACTGATTAGTTGTGATGTTTCGCACTTGAAGCATTATGCAGTTCTTTAAGTCATTCAATGTCACAACAAGATACCATCATCATTACAGCCGGAACTATCGACATAAAGCATTACAATGACTGAAAACGTTTCTTGTCCGTGCTTTGCGTACAGATTCCTTTTCTTTGCAAGCATGCAAATTTCGACATTTTTTTCTACAATTGAAGGCTTTTTCCAAGTTTTACATTTTACTACTCATAATTCTGACTCTGGATTGTTAAAATTGCTTCTGTATATAATTTTGGGCGTTTATTGTGTTAAATCTAAGATTTTTCTGGAAAAAACGTCCTCTGATGGATATTTCGGAACTTTTTTGTTTTCGAAATTCCATGAATGCATCTCCTTTATATCAAATTTCGCTGCAATCTGTTAATTCTTTAGGGCTGTAGGATGTTGTTTACAGTGGAAGTTTAAATATAATCACCCTGTGTCAATACTTTGTAAAGTAAAAATATACACCTCAGAATAACTTCATTGAAATTTTAATCAAACAAAATTTTTGTGCAGTTACTTTAATATTATGCTATTTTATATTTGGAATAATACTTTTTCAGCAACTACCAAAAATATTACAGCACAAAAAGGATTCTTACATTAAAATTGAAAATTTTTCTCTTTAATTATAACAAATTTTACTATATAAATGCTTTCATATTTAATCAAATTTTTAAATGATATTTTGAACATATATTACGACAAAAATATGAAGGTACGTAAGAATTCTCAACGTATATTAAACGTATCCTAAATGATAATACAAAAACATGAGAATTCTAAGAACAACAAATATCACTCTTAAAATAGGATGGGTTTTTTTCGTTTTTGTTTTATAATTCTAATTATTATTGATATTAATGCAAAGAACATTGAAGTATGCAAATGTATGCTTAACATAAATCATTATTGGCAAATCAGATTTGAGAAAATCAAGAGATTTATTTACTTAAAATCTTTCACAGGTTCTTCTCAGAATTAACTTATATTTAAAATGGTATTAACATGAAAAAAATGTCAGATTTTTCATTGCTTTAGGTTAAGAATTAGGCTACAGTTTGAAGAAGCTAAAATATCAGATTATACCCATTTTTTCACAAATTTTATGGAAGCTGACCGGAAGTAAAATAATGTATATAAAATAAACAGAACGTTGCAAGGCTCCAAACAAAGGAATGTTTTTTTGTATTAAATATCTATCGAAATTTGAAGTTAAAAAATTGCTGAAAAAGCTATTAAAGAATAATTTGTATTATTAATTTTGACAAAACAGCTTGTTGAAAAAGGCGGATAATACAAAATAAGGTAACTAAGTTGAATAAAACATGAAATCATTAAGAAATCGATACGAATTTTTTCTTGTAGAAATTATGAAATTAAAGAAATGGTTAAATAATGTACCATCAATAAGAGCAATATCTATACAATTATTAATATCACCATTCAAAAAAGGCATTTCTAATTAAATATTAATTGTGCGGTATTGTTTATTGAATTGATTAAATATAATTGTCAAGCACCTCCTTCTCGAAAAAACTTTTACATGATACCCAGTTTGATCATTCTAAACCATTTTCTTATTTGTTTTATTATTTCAGGTAATTTAATAGGATATTTCACCATACATTTTAAATAAGATTTCAGTTAGAAAATCTATTAATTTTATTTTGGATGCTGATATAAGAAATAAAACGCTTTAAGGTTATTAGAATCATCATCTATTAAGCCAATTTAATATTTACAAACTTATGCATTTGCACATTTATTAGGAATTTATTTATTGATTCAACCTTTCTCAGCAAACTTCATTAAACTTGACGAGTATTTAAAGTTTAATATCTAAAACTGTTCTTAAATTTCATCGTACGATTAATTTTTGAAATTTTATGCCAATCTTAGCAATTACAAATGCATTCAAATTTGATTTACATCATCAAGATAAGGTGCTTACAACAGTTTTCTTGTTGATTAATATTGACTTTTTATAATTATGTATAAATTTGACTAGGCTAAAAATATTCTAAAATTATACATTTTAAAGCATCAGAAATCTTTAGAGTGGATTAAAAAATGCTTTCAATATATTTCACATTGTTGTAAAATTTGCTTATATTTCAGTTTAATTTTCTAATTCAATTTTGGAATTCATACACATCTTTTATATGTAAAATATAAATTTTTGATGCCATTTGCTGTTTCATTTGATATATAATTGTGACGTCACTTGAACTGGACAGATTGTTAAAAAAATACATGGAATTTATAAGAACCTTGAAAGAAAATTTTTACTTAGCCAAATGTTTGAGCATTTGATATCGTTATCCTTACTATAAGTGGAAGAAAATACATCAACAATGTTGTATATAAAAGTTTTTCATGAACATATTTTCTATTAAATGTTTTTTCGCATTTCTTTTAATATTATATCCACTTTTTAAACCTTTTCTTTTTCAATATCTGAAAAAAGAATTGCTTGAAAATAAAGAGTTGAAAGATGTATGTTATGTAATTAAATAGAAAAAACTACCACTACATTCTCATATTTCAGAACTATAAATGACTCGAATTTTTCAATAATGCATGAATAAGATGAAATAAAATCCAAATGCATGGAAAAATGTTCTTATAACGACGTTGTTAAAGTTTCTGAAAGTATTAAAATTTTGAATTTTTTTTTTTTGCCACGTTACGTTACACACGTGGTTATTCGAACCTTTTGTATATCACTAAATTTTGAATTCAAATGTATGAGCGCATGTCATCTTGCACGTTATATGTATTTTTTACAAACCGTTTATACAGGGAAATAATTGCTGCTAAAAAGTCCTAAGATCCTTCTATAGGACTTTGTTTATCTTATAATCGATATTCGAACTTACAATCCTCCAACTTCAAATCTAAGGCCCAGTGCTTTCAATCTGCTAGTAAATATACACTCATGTCCAAAATTAACATCTCAAACATATTTTTCAAAATAATTCCAGATTGCTACCACTAAAATGGATAGAATTCTATATATTTTGAAGAACTGTATAGATCAATTCAATCTTCGACTTTGGAAAAAGGAGTTGTTTTAGCGTTTGTTTTTTCAGAAATGCTGAAATTAGCATCTGGGATTTTCGTTTGAGCATTTGGGTTTTTTTCTTGCAGTTTTCGGAATGTAGCATTGAAACAAACTTAAGCCTATTTGCAGAAAATTTGAGTTCTCAAAATCTTTTGGATAATTCCTTAAGAAGAAAGCCGTTGGCAGGTTTGAAACTGGTCAATCTCAAACGGAAGTGGCTCAATGGTTACAAAGGGCACCGAAAATGCTAACCAACTCATGGAATCAACCCCAAACAAGTAATACTGTCATTAGAAAGTGCGCTTATGGCTGTCACAACGCAATGCCACCTGCGCAGGATCGCTATTCGGCATTAACCACTCAACGACATAGGCTGGCAAAAGCTCCTCAGTTTGTTCAGTTGATTGCTGTTTCATCTGAAATTAGAATTTCCAATCAAACATCCTAATAGAGAGGGCCATTTAAGCCCGGCATCACTCGTGCGTGTCCTTTTGACTGTATCCAATAGGAAAGCTCAATTGTTGTGGAGACTGAAAACTACACTAAACTGAAATGCATCAGGCAGCTTTTTCCAGAGATGAGTCCAGTTTCATCATACAGAGTGCTTATAACCGAATCATAATCTGAAGAGAACAAGGGACTCTCTATTATCTCTCCCACGTAAAATAAATTGTCAGATTTGGTGGCAAAAGAATCCTTATCTGGAGCGGAAACTTAATTTTGGGCAGTCATACATAGTGAACATCGATTTTTGAACAGTCACAGCATATCGTTGCAGAGATGAGATCCTCGGAGCCTGTGTAAGGCTGTTCCAGGGTGATATTCACCCGAACTTCATTTTTATACATGATAATGTGCAGACACATAGTAATCAGATGATTTAGGATTTTCTGGAAGATAATATTCGCTGTACGGGTTGGCCCTAGTATTCTCTGAATCTCAAATCCATTGAACATGCATGAAGTGGTCTTGGAAGAACCAATGTGCAGTATAAACCCTACTGTCGGGGACCTTCCAGGAGTTAACAACCACATTTCTGAAGAATCCGCTTTGTTGTTACAATCATCTTAATATGAGAACTCGTTGTAAGGCTTGTACAGCAGTACATAGAGGTCATACTCCATACTAGATTCATTTTTCCCTTGATAAATACACTATCTCGGATTCATGATTTCACAATTTTTAATATACCCTGATTCTTAATTCATAATTAAAAGCATTTCTATGTTGTTATGTTTCCATGTTCTTTTTCTCCTTGTAATATATCTCTGAGCCATTATTGGAGTAACATAATGAATAGTTCATCAATTTTCACAGACTTGATATTTGTGATCTTAATTTTGGACATTAATTTGTGTATAAATATAAAATTAAATAATAATGAAGATATTAATAGGAATCTGCGGGAAATTTACTATGATGCAAAGACAGAAAAATGATTGATGTAAAGAAACTGTTTTCATTTATCAAATCTGAGTTATTCCAAAATTAGGATTGTGTAATTTCAAAGAGAAGATTTTAAAACTATAACAAACTATAAACTTTGTAATTTAAGCAAAATAAAAAGGTTTCAAATGATCATATTCTTTAAATGATACATAAAAAGAAAAGCAATTATAAACGGATTTCATCAAAACTAATTGAATGCAATACGGATTTAATAAACATGCATGCTTTTAGAAAATGTTATAATAATGTTAAAAACTTAATAATGATTATAAAGTAAATAAAAAATATATTAGATTAATTATTCAAGTTTAAGATTTCTTAAAATTTATAAAGAAAGAAAATTACTTCATTGAACTGTAAGAAATATAACTGTAGTATAAAAAATATTAAATCCGAAATGAGTGATTAAAAATATGAATCGTTTGAAAGCATCAGGCAATCAAACAATAAATTATCTTTACATAATTTCTTTTCTGAATCAGTGAAGCATAAAAATACCAATATTTTGCTTCGATACTTATAATACCGGTATAAAATATTTAAAAAATCTTATATGTATATATATATATATATATTATTAAAAAAATATATCAAAGGCATTCAAAAGCAGCCGTGAGAAAGTTGTGATGTTGCAATCTTAAACTCATGAAATTTATTGCGCAGAGTTTTAAATGCGCGTTTAAAATTAGAAATCTGAAGTGGCCTATATGTTTCTGTAATTTTTAATAAATTTAAGCACCAGAGATTCACTTACATAAATGAAGTAAGTCATAGTTTGGGGGAAACGAAGACTGTAAGACAAAGCAGTCAGAGTATTAATCTTTATAAATTGGATTTGTTTTAAGGCATTTAATTATTCTCTGCTGATTACATTGTTTTCCAAATATTGTTCCTGAAAAATTAGTTTATTTTAATGTATGAAAATGAGATTATTTTAAAGAATTAAAAAATTCCTCTAGGAATAATAAATATGAATAATTTAAATTTAAACACTTCTAGTGATTCCCTGACTCTCAGCAGAAGAAATAAACCAGGAGAAAAAGCTTTGCAATCGGATTACACTTATTATTTCTTCATTTCATTGTTCTTTTATTTTATTATTCTTTTATTTCATTAGTTACCAATAAATTACTAATGTAATTAAATAGGATTTCAGAACATTTCTTAAGTTAGGTATTGACTGGTCTATTTTCCCTAGTTCCGAAAAAAAAAGTTTAATCGATTTCGTTAAACTCACCAGTTAAGAAACAAAAATTCTTTTGCCTTTGTCTCTCCAATGTGAACTTTCACTTTAAAATAAATCAACTCCACAATTACAAACTTTCATTCATTATTATAATGCTCTTGTATTTTTTCCTTATATTTAATTATTTTATCTTTGATGCTAGAAAGGGATAGATTAATTATGGTTGAGAGAAATCAGAGTTTAATTAATACAAATTGAAAAGTTGATTATTTTTACTGTATCTCCAAAAAAGGGGGCATTGTTCTACAATAATCTGTATTAGTATAAATTAGGGCATTTAACCCTTAATTACATGGATTTTTATTCTTAATAAATGAAATTTGCGAGCAGCTTAGAAATTGGGGGTAGTTAACACACACACACACACACCACAAAGAATTATTTAAATTTAAATTAAGAAGAATTATTTTAAAATAAATGTCCTGGTGCATTTCCATTTCATCATGAATAATCACTCCTTGAGTTCCACAACTCTACTGTGTAATAATATCATATTTCAAACAGGAATAGTATCTCTCATTACATTTCAAAACTAAAAATGCATGAAACAATTGTGCTTGGCATTTTAACATAAAATAACATAGCATTTGGAATGTTACCACTGTGTGGTACCTTTGCATAGCAGAATTTCACACTTCAATGTGTTTGAAACTATAGGCAAGTGACTAACGCCTTCTTTTTGTACATCAGTAGACAGCAAAAGATTAGATGATTCTCTCAATTTAATAAACTTATGTAGAGCCGATTTTGTATATACACATATTTTTACATCACAAAAGAAGCTACATTTTCTTGCATACATTTATCAGTGTATGCAGAAATATAAATACTATTTGTTACTCTCGCCTAGTTTCTATCCGAAAACAATTTTTTTTTATTTATTTTTTTATTTTGTAATTGTAATTCGAAACATCCACCGAATAACAGGGTTCTAAGAAAGAAAATTGTCGCAGATAAATAAAATGTCAAAGCGTCTAGTTAGTTTGTAAATGTTACAATAGTTTTTGGTAATTTTTTTAAAAAGCATTACACAAAAGTTGTTATATATATAGAAATATAAGGTTTTAAGCATGTATGTAGATCTGCATCGCTATGCATTCAATCGTTAAAAGATCAAGATGTGGAATTAAAAAAATCGTTATTATTTTTGTCGATATTAAATTGCTTTTACTGTTTTGACTTCTTCACCATTCCGAAAATATTTTATTAACAAAACATGTCGAATTAGTTTCATTAAAATTCGATATAATTGCACTACTGAAAACATTGATAAGTAAATTTTTAATATTTTACGTAGTTTAAAACAAAAATGCTTAATGTCGTCGCAAAATTTGAAAAATTCCGAATTTTAAGACCAGGAGGGGAACTAACGATCGACTCTTCATCCTTGGCATTTCAAAAGAACCCATGTCTACATCAATTCCTTCGGTTGTAATTAAAAATCGATAATTGTTTACTAAAGAGTTACTTAGAGTTTGCTTAGGTAACAACCTCCTTTTAGCTGCGGTAGGGATGCCCTAGAAATGCGCCGCAAAGGAAACCTGTGCGGATCTTCACTGCCGGGATAGGTGCTGCTGACGACATACCGCAAAGAAAAAAGAGGAAAAAAAGGGGGCGGGGATCGAACACGCACCACGTGACCATGAATTAAAAACGAGAACTCGGGTCCGAATGGCCTTCTGAATGTACTTGGCCGAATGCCATAGTGTGGTCCGCATTGAAAACTAATTGATAAATGACAAGTGTTACAGGCAACAGGATAAAAACGATTGGTTGAGACATTAATCTTTCCGTTTAATATTTTGCCAATCATTCGTATACTATAATCAGATTACATCTTAATATATTCATGCTAATTGAGTCGTATTTTTGTATTAAATCATGAATTTCTTATAAAATTGATGAAAAACATTTAAATCACACAAATTCAAAATTAAGGCAATGATTCATCAAATTTTAAATGTTATTGTAATTTTTTTCTTAAATTTAAAAAAACAAGCAAATCTAAATACTGTTAACATAAAATGAGCCGACGTCCTAGCATAGGGGTAGCGCTACTTCCCCGTGATCTGGGCGTCCCGGATTCAAGTCCCGGTTCGGGCATAGGTGTTCTTCTGTGTTCTATCTGTAAGATGTGAATGTGAATATGCCCCCTTGTAAAAAGGGGTTGTTCAAGCGAATGCGATGAGTGAGTAGCCAACTCATACTCTTGGTCCTAGTTGGCGCTACTTCAAACAAGAGACGCTCATTGAGACTTAAAATCGCTGATGCATCAGCGAGCTTGTTCATGGCAAATGCCATTAGAAACAACAACAACAAACAATGAAGGGTGTATTTTACTAACCTATGAATTAATTTGATATGATTAAATATCCTTTTTTTAAGATAAAGAAAATGATATGTATTATTTTTGCGACCGATATATAGAATGAAAATTATTTTAGGTAGTTAAAATTAATACCTAATTTTCTAGAGATAAAAAGAAACAATATAAGAAAAGCAGGGCGTAAAATTTAACGGATATTTCATTAACTTTTGAAAATAGATGCTTCTTTTAATACAGAAGGTACGGATATTCTATATTTTTAACAGTTAATATTTATAGTAATTTATTTTAATGTGACCCGAGATGAACAGTATTCCATATTATAAGAATGCGTAAATCATTAATAAATTATAATGATTGACACCGAAATAAAATGCAAACATTTTACTTCTTTTACTACAACCGATTGTTATTTTTGAATAAAGACTAAATATTATTAATAGGATTTACATTATATCAACTGGAATTCCAGTTGCAAGATTCGTCATTGTTGGATAAGTTGTTTTTGTATTATACTAAATAATTGCTAAATGTAAATAAAATCCCTGACTTAATTTATGGTAACAAGCCCTATTTTGAGAAAAAACATTCTTATAAAGAAATTATCTGTTTTTACAAGCTTTTTATAATATTTTTTGATACATTCGACCTTTCCATCAATTTAAATATCATTAAAGAGGACAGATTTTAATAGCATAGCACTGTAATGAAAAAGCCATTTATATAATGTTTGAAAAAATCGATTTGGTTTATAAACTTTATTTTATTTTTTATAACAAGAAAAAAAATCGAACTGTTAACTCCAGTTTAAAAGGATTTAGCTTAAACATAGTTTCTTCATTTTTTTACATGCACATTTTACATCTTGGAAGTGTCCTCCCCCCTCCCTATTTTAATGGAAATAGAAACAAGGTAATTTAAGATTGTTTCATTTTGGCAATGCATCAATTAGATGATCAAAATTAAAAGAAGTTTAGCTTTATGCAGTAAAAAATTTGAAATACAGATGTTCAACTTAGATTCGATGTCCAATTTTTTAAGATTAAAATTATGTCTTTGGTTACATTTGAAATAAACGTAGGAAAACTTTGAAGGGAAAAGCATGAACTTTTAAAATAACAAAATTAATTTCAAATGCAGATTGTATTCTTATGTCACTATTGTTAAGAATTTGAAACATTGTTTCCCGACGCAATTAGTTCCATCATAGAGAAAACATTTTAGAACAGCTCTGATAGATACTGAATGGATAACGAGGTAATGAGCCCAGGCTTGGCGACTAACTTGGCGATCTTTTGGCAACGAAGTGAAAGATCCCAGAATCTAAATGAGTTTTGGTTATAGAATTATTAGTACTTACGACGATATTTAGTAGGAATTTGTTAGTTGCGTGTTTCTGTATAACATGAGTGCTGTTCCTGTGTATGTCTGTGCATGTGTTTCGCCGTATACCCACTACACAGAATCCACTAATTATGTGGAGCTATAGAATTTTAAGTAATAGTATCATAAAATGTAAAAAAGGTATTTCAGCTTACTTAATTTAATGCACTATATTTTAATTTACATTATGAGATACTGTAACGATAGACATTCTTCAAAACTTCATCCGATACACACTTAAAATATTCCAATAACTTTATTCTTGAGAAACTATCTTGCGTATATGTCAGGAAAAAATCAAGTCTAAAAATTGTTTTTTTATTCATGATTATTCTGTATTCTGTATGCACCGTTTTATATTACTTCATAATTCATGAATTATCCTTTCAACAGAATTAAAGTTTGAGCATATGTTTATCATGATGTATGAAGATACTACAATAAACTGGCTGCTTTACTAACAATTTTGTTGAGCTAATTCCCTGAAGTACCCATAAAAAATTGTAAATTTTGAATTATGAAGATCTGTTGGAGGGTGCAAATGTGTGCCTCTTTACAAATTATTTCGAAATTTAAAATTATTTTCGAAGATACCTGAAATTTTGAATTACAAAATCAAGGGAATACTAAAAGAAATTCCATGAATTATAATCTGAAAATTGTAAACTAAATAAGAAAATTAAAGAGTCTTCTAAAAATTCATTTTTTAGGGATATATAATAAATTCAGCTTTTATAAAGTCAGAGATCGTGGTATTGAACCGAAAACTTAATTCGCATACGAAACAAATTATTATTAAACGTTTGAAAATGTTATTGATAGATTCCTCAAATAAAGAGTTTTTTTTGAATTTTCCGAATCTTTTATAAGCTAAAATTCTAAAAATTATTAACGATTGAAAATAATTATCGCACCGAAAACGAAAATAGTTATAAAAAGCGATGTCCTTGGATTTTTTTATAGTTTCAAGGCGGTTTCTGAAAATCATCTAAAATATTTACTGCACATAAAACATTATATATAGCACACAATATTTTTTGTATCCTTTAATATATTTTAAGATATATTTGAACAGCTGGCAAAAAAATTTTATGAGAAAGATTCCATGGAAAAACAAAGTTATTTGTAAAGTCAAACAAACTTTTTATTGAAAGTACGATAAAGAAATATATTTCATTTATAAAAAAACCCTCATGAAATCTCCTTCAAAAATTGATAAATAATTATTCTAACACAAAATAGTTACAAAAATTACTTAACTGTAAATTCAACAAATTCATTTGAGTCAATGATTCTATAAAACGGAAAAATTACGAAAATAATTTTCTTACTATGTTCTAAAGTAAATAACTTCATATGTAAACATGAAAACAATATTGTCCTTGTTATATATTTCAGTGATAAAGTTACTGACTCTTAATTGAATTTTCGATAGGGAAGTGAGAAAAAGAGCCATTAAATTTAAAACATAAAATGAAATTATTGTTATTATGATGTCTCTAATAGTTTTTATATGATATTTATTTAAGATATATAACTTAAAGCATTCAATTCCAGTGACAATTACAATAACGCCAGCTTTCAAATTAACGCTTATTAAAAGTATATTCAAATTATTTGAAATCCACAGAACTGGGCCTGTAAAATTTAGAAATATTTTGTAACAAAAAAAAAGAAAAATGTTGGATGAAATAAGAATGTTGATTACAGCATTTTTGTCTTTCTTCTTATTTCTTATATATAACATGCTTTTCCTTCTCAAACTTGGACTACGTGATTTTTATTTTTCATGCAACAGTTTTGTTAAACTACTAAATATTTTAAGTAAATTCAGAAAAAAAAATATTTTTAAAATTAATTTTTATTGTAATTATATGAACATTGACTGCTTATTTAATTTTTTCTTATTCGCACATACAAAATATTTCCGAATAAAAAAACGTAAACTAAATATGAGCTTTTAAATCATTCAAAATTAATAAGAAAAGGCAAGAATTATGGGACAAACTTTCGTGTAAGGCTAAATATATTCAAATTGTTGTTTGATACACGACTAATTTCTTTTTTGCAGACGATAGTGGGATTCCGGCGGTCCTATCCCAAGACCATCCTCACATGGTTTGGAGTCTTGCTGACCGCCGGCTTTCTTCTCGTCCCCATGTCTTGGAAGAAGACAATCCTCATGAAACTCACACACAACAGATGCCCCATAGAAGATGCAGAGAAAGTTTTACTCATAGTAAGAAACATGACTACATTTTTTTGTATGCGTGCAATACTAATGTCTAAAAGCAATTTTTGATGTCTAAAGAGGGATTTTTCAGGGCAGGAAAATGATGTATTTAAAAAGAAGAAAGCATATAATAATTTTAAAAAAATTATTGCTGTCAATTGAACCACAATGAAAATTGTGGTCTCTCTTTCATTGTGGGGCAACAAACTGACTCCAATTTCCCAGACACTATTTTCTTTTTATTTCATGGGATACGCCTTAATTGAAACTGTGTTGAAATAAATATTTTATGAATTCTTAAATGATTAAATATACATTTTTAATCAATTATGGACTTTGAAATCACTTGATTGATATGCTTTATTTATATGGCATTTACGTTTTTTAAGATAAAGCACTTTAGAACCAAATGTTTTAACTTCATTTTAAAAAATATTGGTATAAGAGAATAAGCTTAAAAATATGTGATGATATTTTAAAGGCAACCCTATACGTTTTTTTTTTTGCATTGAAAATCAAGACTAACACATTCTCTTTAAAAAAGTAGCCAGCGACAATTTTAATTTGGACATAAGGAATTTAGCAGTGGAATTTTAAAATGTATCGGGTTTTTTCAAACGAGCAACCAAGATAATTTTTTAAATCCATTTCTTAACTTTTTTAATGCTATTTAAAATATATGAACAGTAATAATATCCTGAATCAGCATAATAGTATGTTAAATATAATTTCCAAATGGAATATTTTTAATAATTCATATAGATTATATTCAGTACTAAGAATTATAGAGTAAAATTTTGTTATAAGTCAAATTCAACTTCTGGTGTTTGACAAAATTATTTTTTAAAATCATTTTTCTCTTAGTTCTATATTTCAACAATTTTTTTCTGCTGTTTCTGTTTCTTAAATTCTTTACGACACATAATGATTAATTTTTATTCTTTGTTAATTTACTCGAAAATTTTCAAGCAGGAATTTTTTTATTGCATGGATTTTTTTTATCTATGATACCTCACCTGTTTAAGGTATACATATAAATAAACATGGAATATTTAAACGGCCACAATTAAGACATCGGCTTTGAAATACATTTCTCGAATTCAATCAGGAATACCGAAACTCAATAGTACTTTACTGTTACATGTGCTCAATAAATAAATGTCTGATTTATTTATGGGAATTAGTGCGCTTAGATTTTCCCTAAATATATTTATGGGGTAATACTCTTACATTTATGTGTGATAGTTATTATGTTAAACTAGATTACCCTTAACTCTGAGTTCCAAAATGCTTTTTAAAATGAATGATGTAAATAGCTAGTATTAAAGAGGGTTTATCTCTTAACTTTAAAATACTCCTAATGAAAATTTCTCTTTACCTATGTATTTGTTATATTGCAACTATTTTCAAATAATTGAATATAATTTAAAAATTTATTAATTCCAAAAATATGTGTATGCTATATTACGACACTTCCTTTTTCTTTTCTTTTTTTTACAGGATATGTACGACCAACAGTTTGTCGAATTTATAGTGAGGCCGTCTAGCAAAACACTTCCCTCCAAACAGCATACGTACTTCTATAACAAAAAGATAAAATATATATGGGATCCTCAACTATCCAAGTTCATCAAAGTAGAGTAAGTTTATATTTAAAAAAATTGAAAACCGTATTACAATTTATTACGATTACAAGGCTTATAAAATATTTCTTTCTTTCTATAAGTAAATATATATAATATTGAATACAATTATGAATTTAAAGATTTGTTAATCTTGCTTGAAAAATGTAGTCTGACGTTAGGTGACATTTAGGTTGGTGAAATGTTTAATAACTCTGAAACAAAATTTACCTAGGTCGGTTATTGCTATATTTCTCAAAAAAAAGACATCGTCCGCTTTATATTTAATTATATCCGCTTTATTTATAACCTTTTTTAAAACAAATATTCTTTTTTCTGATAATCATCTATCCTTTAAAATAGGTGGAAACGGAAAGGAATTTATAAATAATTATAAAAGATAGTAACAGACAAAACAAATAATTATGTTTCTCTGCTGTTGCTTTTTTTATTGTTTTCTTAGATAAAGCAAAAAAAATTATAGAAATTTTGAAAAAAAATTGAATTCGAGATTTTGAGGAATCTCCCCGTTTTAAGACCTTCGCGAGTACGAATTTTTTTTTTTTGAAAAATGTCCATCTGTCTATTTGTGACAAGTTTAATTCAAAAATGCTTTGAGATGGATGGTTGAAAGTTTATGAACAGACTTAACACCAAAACTATAGATTTCTATAAAATTTTAGTAAAATCTGTTTAGAAGATATCTGTCTGGCTGGATGCTCGCATAAAAGTTAACATGATAATTACAAAACAAAGATCGGAGATAGATAGAATTCGATAAATAGATTTAATATCTGTAGTTTATATTCCAATCGACTTTTGATCCAAATTTAACCAGGAGTTGATGATCTGTTGGTCTGTACTTTTAGAAATATATAAATGCAATAATTCAGAAGCGGAATTCTTTAAATACATCCGACCAGTTTGGTATTTTGTGTCTACAAGTGCCATTTTGGATCAAATTTTTGTTTCAATCGATCAGGAAAAGGAATCTAAAATACAAATTTGACTTTCGGATACTATTAACTGCACGCCAGGGATTAATCACCAAATAATAAACTAAGGATGTCATGATAGATTCAGTAAAAATACTAAATTTATGTCAAAATTAATTTATGATAATATTTGTATACCGAAGCTATGCAAAGTGTTCTCGGATCATGCCTTTATACGAGACGTCCTGAGGAGATCTTTCATACTGATTATGTTAATGTAATGGTTACTGTCTGAGCACTTAAAAAGAATAAATATTGAAGTAATTTTAATTTAAAACATTTAATTAGCAGACAGCTTTACATTACAAATAAACAAAGACAAACAATTAAGCATTTACAGTTACAAAGAATATTAATGTGACAAGATTAATTTAGCTGTTTACTCGAGGAAAGTTCTACTCATTCTGGAGTGAGTTCCCTTTTTCGCCACCAGGAGGCGGCAAGGCTGGAATATAGCAGTCCCGCATTTACGGAATATATTGTTCCACTACATTAACTAAAAAGAGAAAACAGATATCCAAATCATGTATGAAGACGACTCCATATATTCAAGGATTCTTTTTTTTTTTTTACTATCCTGTAATTCACTAACGAAGTCCTCCTGTGTCGACCACTCCTCACATATTCGATTCCTAAAGCATCTTACGTAAACATTTGCTTTATTATTTAATAAATAAGATATATTTAAGTTTAAGCTGATGAATATACAATGAACCTTTTGTAATACTTGGAAATTATGCTACTTCAAGATGAGTAAGATAATATTGCAAAATGTTCAATCTCATATGAATTTTTTTAACATAAAAGTATTTATAACGTATCATAATTATTGTCAAGTCGATATAATTTAATTTGCAGTGTACGTTCACCATTCTTTTTTCAAGTCAAATAACAATATGCATTTTAGAAACGTTTCTACTAGCATTAGAAATAATAACATTCTCAACCATTCTCAATAGATATATAAAACAGCAATGCAATTTTTCTAAATCTCAATATCGAAATCTGAAGCAAGATATAATGAAAATATCTTTTACACAGGGGACTAGATATCAAAAACTGTTCCAACTTTCATAGTCTCTTCGATGGGCTGTGCACGACGGAGGCTGTCTTTAGATTGCAACACTACGGGAAAAATTCAATTTTTATTGAAGTTCAACCCATTTGTAAATTGGTGCTTAACGAGGTAAGATATTGGTATTGTTTAATCTTCCAAAGCATAACGACTAAAAATATTTACTGAAGACCTTTAAAAATTCGTACGAAAAAAAAAATCTATAAACTTATTAAATATCCATAAAGGTTTTTTTTTTAAAAAATTTTTTAAGAATTTTAACTTTTGAGACTGTGTACCATATACATAGTCTAAAAAAGGGCTATGAGATTGCATATCTGCTAAAGTTAAAAAAAAATAATATATAAAATTTCATTGAATTAAGCTATGTATGCAACATAATCGATCAACAAATCCAGTTCCCTTCCGTTAAGAAACGTATAGCGATTAAAAATTATAATTTTTTAGCTATTGCCATATAAAAACTCTGTACTTGCTTTTGCTAAAGCACCTCCTTGATTTTTACAATTGATACAAGTTAAATTTCATCATAATTCAAAATTTCGAGGTCAGTGTTCCACGATGTTATGTAGATATGAAATAAATTCACTATTTTATAAACAACAACCAACAATAAAAGTTTTTTTTCTAATTTACTAGAATTCTTTATGATTATACATACATATATTCAGCTTTCCAAATATTAGCATCGTAGTATCAAGTCAGCTAAAATCTAAACTCAAAGAAGTTTTAAAATCCTTATGGAACCTCTCCAACTATTTAAACACATTTCATTTTCCAATATTCAGCTCACTTACATGATTATTAGTGTATGTTAGGTTTACAAAATGAAAGTATCTTAAAGAATGGAGATTCCCATCAATTAACAAATTGAAATTGAGGTTTTTGGAATAATCTCAAAAGCAGAATATATAAAAGAACAAAATGAAATAATATGCGAAATAAAAACTAATAAGAATCTATTAGCAAAATGCAAAATCTTGTTTAAAAAATAAATTTTTTGAATAGATGATTAGGAATATTCCACCAACAAATTATGATCTCTCATGAAAAAAAAATAATGAATTATTTTTCAAAGCACGCTTAGCTTACATTATATACCATTTTATTATCAATTTGGTAAATTATTGTTATGTTGCTCTCAACCATATGAACTTTAACTTCCTGAATAGAATTATTATGAAATTTTCGTTTTGTTTATATTTGACTTTGTCTGATAATTGTCAAATAAAAAGGCATTTTACGTTATTTCCCGAAAATTCTTTTTTATTTCCCGAACACATATATAAGAAAAATGGAATATAACAGAAAATGCATTCCTAAAAAAATTGAATGTATAATAAGAAAGAGTAAAATAGCACTGAATAATTTTTTAATATATATTTGTCAATTAAATATTCAATATTTTTTAATTATGCCTCCCCTTCCTTAAGAAATGTTTATTATTTTGCAGATCAAAAGTCCGTTCTACATCTACCAGATGTTCATTGTGGTTGTATGGATGGTACAAATATACTATCAGTTTGCCTTGTGCATTGTTGCCTTGTCTATGATGTCCATTACAGCGACTGTCTGGGAGACCCGAAAGGTGAGATATAAACCATTACCTTACAAAAACATAAGTTAAGATTTAAAAAATGCGAAATTCACCAACCATATATTTTTAAAGCATAACTTACCTACAGAATACTGTTAATAGAATTTTATACATTATACAGTTATCGCTTAGCAAGTTAAATCCTGGTGTATATTTTAAACATTTATATGTGTGTGTGCATGCGTGTGTAGATTTTTGTATTGGTATTGAAAGAATTCCATTGAATTATGATTTCGAAGTTTTTCTATCTTAATAGGAGTTTATTAAATAAAAGAAAGTAAAATCCACAAAAACTAATTTAATAAAATATCTAAATTTATAAATTTGAAAGCTCACCTGCTCATTGTTAATTAATATTTTGATTATCTGCTTTATTATTTACCTATGTGATCTATCTGGAATGAAAAAATTTTCTTGCATAGATATGGAAGAAAAGCTTTCTTGGTTCATAAAAGTGAGTGAATGAAACATGCTTGATAATTCCAGCAAACCCATACAAGAAATTGCATTTTTTAAAAATGAAAATTGTTCAAAAATCTTAAAGATGTTTGATAGAATTATTCCATGAAAACCTAGCCTTTATTATATTCAGTTGGATTATAATAAATACAACAAGATCTTTTACTTTTAATGAAATCTTAAGGAATTTTATAGTGTTCTTGAGTAATTTAATTTATAATAGAGATTAGCACAGGGAATATGTCAAATAATTTTTGTTCAAGATTGCTCCTATTTTAAAGAAGTCGAGAAATAAAAGCATTTAATTTAATGAAATTCCTTATCAAAAATTAACTTACTCTTCGTATCGTTTGAAACAATGCATTTCATATTTAAACCGAATACTTCCTTTCATTTTATTGGTGTTAGCTTTTATTTAAATTTACTTCTTCTAAAAAGAACTAACATTTTAAACGGACTTAAATACACATGATAATGTATAAAGAAATATTTGTATCTTACGTAATCATAAAAATGTCGAGAAATGTTTCAATATTTTTTGGATCCAAGAACCCTAGCGAGATCAAACTAAAAATGTGATCTTTTTTTTCCTCTACTCAAATAAATTTGTAAGTTACAAGATAGTTTTCTTATACAAAATATTTTCTGATAGTACTGGATTTTTTTATATATGATTTCTCTAAGACAGCAAAATTTTTTTATTATAATGCGCGATAAACTTTTTGAAAAATAAGTAAGCTTTAATTTAAAGTTTCTTTTTACAATTTCTTACAATTTTTATCTATGTAAGCTCCTAATTTTATTTCTTAAATATTATTCTTGTAAGTAAAATTTCGTTTGGATACAATTTTTCAATTGACAATACTGAATATGATTTAAATTATATGAAATAGCTTGAGCGCGCGCGCACACACACACACACA
>JAOUZG010048486.1:3790503-3833673 GCA_026289955.1 Argiope argentata | reverse complement strand
ATATATATATATGAAGTTATAATGAATTTGTCGTTTGTAACATAATATATAATATATAGAATGGGCACACTAAAAGATTTTAAGGTTGCTCGAAAAAACAGCTTACGTATCTCAGTGAGAAATTAACCATCTTCAGTTTCTTGTTCAAAAGATATACAGAATTTTTTTAAAAAAAATTCAGCGTAAAGAATGACTTTTGAAGAGAATTTTTAAAGCTTTAGTTAAGATTTCAATTTCCCCACTCAGCTTGCTATTCACTGTAAATGAAGCCCACGATAATATTTCGTGTAAACAGCAGTAATTGACAATATTTTTCCCACTGATTTTTTTTAAAAACAATTTTGGTTGTAGATTTTTGTTTTTGAAAGGTAATTGGAAAGTGTTTTCTTTTTCTGAATTTCAGCAAAGTAAAGCTTTGAGAGACGCTGTGCACACGGAAGCTATAGTGACCGTATTACGGGATGGAAAAGGTAAATTTACATTTTGGATCATTCAAATTATTAAATTTCTATTTTTTAAAAGTTAATCAATAAAACTATTCAGACTATTAATTTATATAGCTCTTTCTGACTTATTGTAAAAGTTCCGTTTTAATCATGACTGATTTTAAACGCAATACCATCTTTATTCTAAAACTAAAGACGAAGGATGTAAAGCTAAACTAAATATGCATGATGTATTTCTCAAAACTGATGGGTCAATATCAAATAATATTACCTTGCTTCATTTTTCCTTGCTTAAGTATCCGAAATAATCTGAATGATCACCGTCAATACAGCATAAAGGTTAAGTATTTAGCCCTACAATGCATGACTTTTTTTAAACAAAGGAAAAGTTAAAATAAAGGCGTATTTTCTCGGAAATTTATTAAAGAAATTAAAAAATACTTCTTGAAGTAAAAAAAAAATAGTGCCAATTTGCGCCTTTATGAATTAAATTATGGACCCAGTGAAACAAATTATATTACAATAATCCTGCAATAAAAGTTCACCTTTAATATATTTAATATATTAATATATTTTGTACGATGAAAAAAATATTTCAAGAATACTTTTTAGTGACAGAACTATTCGTAAAACACATAGCTTGGTATATTTGTAAGCTTTCAGTTTAAATCAAATTCTAGTACCACTATTTCCTTATACTTCACTTTTTCTACAAAAAAGCATTTAAAAAGGGATTTTCAAACACCCTTTATTGTACTTGGGACCATCCACGTGAAGCTTATAAATTCAAATAGAAACATTTAGCTAAATGGCTACAAGATATATTGTAATGCAAGTTTGAGACTACTGCTCAATATTAATTCTTATAGAATATACGTATCCTCAGCTATTCTATAGAACTTTAGTATATTGAACGACGGAAGCAAATTTCGGAAACTGATTTCATTTATAAAAATATCATTATACATCCTTGTAAGTCATTAAATGTCATTGAAATTCGAATTTTACAGTGTTAAATAAGTAAACCAACTCAAGAAGCAAAAGATTCAATAATCTTCACCAAATACATAAATTAATTTTGAAAAAGAAAAGAAGTCTTTTATCCTTTTCAGAAATTATTTACAGTACACACTTTATTTATAGAACACTCATTTGTTTAAAATTAGTACAAAGTTTGCAATTAAAAGAAATGGCCAAACGATTAGAATATAATATTTGTATTTCTAGTTAGGCAAAATAAAATAAAAATCCCTCAATTTTTAAAGCATTTCATAGATAATGTTTTTGTTAAATATCAGCCTTTCAGGAGCATCGAAATATTTACACCATGCTAATAAATATTAAATACATTTAGATTTATTTAAAAAAAAACTGCTGATAGACGTAGTATTATCAGAAATGAATCTGAAAACTTTTTATAAAATATTTGTAAATGATAATATTTTCACTTTCTCCTTTCTAGAGATTATCAAAACTTGCCTGAATTAAAATAATCTTTTCCTGTATCTAAATGATTATTCCTTTCGTATTTTCATCATACAGTAGTACAATAATATCTGTATCTGTCACTTGTAATGGAAATAATCTGTAATATGTATTTCAAAAGATTTTTTTTAAATCTAGGGAAGTTTTACAAAAACGAAAATGAACTAATTAAAAAGTTAAACGAGACATTTACATTACAGTCATTTTGATTATGAAGGATTTTTTTAATGGTTATACAAAGTACAATTCTGTCAGAATTTTTCCTTCATACGAAATTTATAAACCATTTTTTTGCAGAGGTTCAAAAGCCATCCGAAGATCTTGTGCCAGGTGATATAATAATGCTTCCTCAATCACAGTTCATCATGGTGTGCGATGCGGTCCTTTTGTCAGGAAATTGCGTTGTCAACGAAAGCATGCTTACAGGTAAATCGTCTTTAACATTAGATATTGCAAAATCGAATCGCTTTGCTGGTTTTCAGCAAAATTTCAATTCATTTAATGTATCACATAAGAATGAGTTTGCATGGCTAGTAATAGTAAAGCTTAGCATCAGTATAATAAATTTTCTTTATCGGGTATACTGAGTTATATGTTACATTTCATTAAAATGCCTTTTTATATGAAATATACCTGAAAGCGTTAATCAATTGAAATTGAAGGGAGAAATTTATCATAAATTGTATAATTGACTAACAGTATATCTTCTAATTTAAAATTCTCGCTAATTTATAAAAAAAACCAATCCGAAATTACAGACTGAAAAAAATAAAGGAGATTGGGATAAAAAAATAATTGAAATGCAAGTAATAGAAGTTTGTTTCAATAGATGGCAGCATAACTGCGTTGCTCTCTGGAATTAAAAGGCCTAGTTTTCGAAGAATGCTTGTAGCAATGGATACTTTTCATTCTTTTTAAAAACGAATAAAAGTTTTAATTTATTAAATCAAAACCCAAACGCTAGAAAATAATAAATAAATTATGAATTAAAAATGGATTGTGAATTATAAAAAATGGAACTTGGATACCGATAATTTTTTATAGATAATGGTTTACAGTTTCATAAAAAAAATCTTTTCATAATTTTTATATAAGCATCTGATAATAAATTCTTAAAAGCATACTATGTGCTAAAAATAGCATTTCAAAATCATTTATTTAGATAGAGATATTTTTCTATAGAAAAGAAACCTAACATGTCTTGTTAATCAATTTTTTTCAGTTGCTTTATTATGATTGAAGGCACTTTAAATTAGGTACTTCACAAAGATTTCATTAAAAATTATTCTAATAATTATAATATAAAGTTAAAGTTTTTCGATTAAAATATTTTGTAAGAAATAAATTAACAAAAAATATCAGCATTTCACATATTTCGGAATTTTAACATTTAAAGAAAATTATACACAAATTTTTTTAAGTATAAGGAACTCTTAGAAGAGTTTTCATGGTTCAGAAAAGCAGTAAAAACTACATAAAACCCCTATATAAAAGAAAACAATTTTAAAAATAATGAGTTGTTAATTTATACAGATGAAACTTCCTATTTATTTTTCTTACTGCAAATTTAATTTTTGTAGCATGCCCTTAGAGGCAAGTCGCTTGAAAATATCCAACTGATATAACAACTTGTTCGCCACTTTGATTTTCAGATAATACTGATATCTGAATTAATTCGACATTTCAACAATAGTCATTTTCTTTCACATCATGGGAATTATTTTAACTTCAATTAAAGATTAATAACCTTATTTTCCTCTACTTTAAAAGAAATTTTTTCTCAGGTGAGAGCACTCCCATCACAAAGGTCCCAGTATCAAATGACCCAAACACGCGATTCAATCCCAATACTAACAAGAGGAATGTGCTTTTTTGTGGTACGCAAGTGATGAATAGCAGAAGCATTGATGGAACGCCTGTCAAGGCCGTAGTCTATAGAACAGGTATGTTTGGATATACAAGAGAATAGCTCTTTTTTCCCCCTATAAAACATAGCCCCTTGGTTTTATTAATTTCCCCTGATATCTACTTTTTATTCATTTTCTCAACATTTTTAGTAAAAATTATCTTAATAGACCCATGAAGTGAGCATCCTTCGCTATTTCAGTGAAATTAATACGTTTCTTTTTACTAAAATGCGGGAATAAAAATTTGTTCCTATTTATTTAATATTTGAGACGTGGTCAAACTTTCATAGGATTTCCACGCCTACTTAATTACGTTTTGGTCATGTATCTGGACAAGATTTTAATATCCTTATGAAAATCGCAACATATATTGAGATATTCTTTTATGATATTAGGTTTTAGTTTTTCGGCACTTTTTTATATGCATAGTTTATAATGTAATTATATTTTTAATCAGGGAAAAGAAAAAAAATCATTCAATTTTAAAAATTCCATGAAATTTCACTTCCGACACATATACAATAGTAAATATTAATGGAAGTCATAAGAAACAGCAACCTGAAATCTTCTTCAATTTGCATGCATACGAAAAGATAGTTGGAGATAAAGCATAATCTAAATGAAAATGCAAAGCTACTTTTTTTATAATGGATACACTAAATAAATAATAAAAAATAAATACGAGTTCAAAATTTTTTTTAAAAAAATTGAAGTGGAGAAGTAACCAACAATAATTAAACATTACTATAGAAAAAAAAATCCGAAAAACTCCATCCTCAATTGAAATGCAGGTTCCCAATTATTGTTAACAATTAAATCTTTTTATCAGTTATAATCCTCACTACAAGAAAGCTTAACAAACTTATAACCTCCGAAAAATGTTTCTATTGAGTTTCTAATGGTATCAAGGAAAAATGTACATACTTAATAAGTTGATGGCAATCACTCAAAAACTACTACAATTGAAAAAAAAATGCTAACTTTTTTTGACGGAAAATCAAATATCAACTGATATACTAACAGATCAAAATGATCCCGATAAGAAAGAATTTTTATCAAAGAATGAATGAAACACGAAATAAAGTGTCTTGTTACCCTTAAGATATGATAGCATAGAACAGTTTTTATTTTAATCATTCATTTAAATAAACATTATAATAGCTCAATTATTCTGTATTGAAAAGCTCTGTTGAAATTAAAAGTCTTTGTTTCTGTGATTTTTGGATAAATTTCTTCTCTAAAATTTATTTGTAAATTGAGATTTTACGAATGAAAATGATATCAAATTAACTTTAAAAATTCCTTTTAACAATGATATTATTTTAATTCCTTTTCAGGCTTCTCCACATCAAAAGGGGAACTTGTAAGAGCGATTCTCTTTCCGAAACCAATTAATTTCAAGTTGTATTCGGAGCTCTTTAAGTGCATGGTTTTATTCTTCGTCATTGGTAAATATATTATTAAGCAGAAATAAGGAATATTTTCAGAAATTAATTCGTCTCACAAAAATAAACTGATGCAACATTGATCTTTTCAGGAATTCCTCCACTTATTTATACCTCAATCATATGGATTCAATTAAAAGTAAGCTAGAATTATAATTTCAAAATCATGGATTCCTTCCTGTATGTTTTTTGTAACCTATTGACAAAAGTATCCTAATCCCTAAAACCAACATTTTTTTTGTTTTTACTATCCAAATTTTTTAAAATTTCTTCCTCTATTTTAATGTATATTCTTAGAAATTTTAATAATTTCTCCAAATTAATAAGAAACCAAACTGCTATAAATTTTTTTCGTAGATGCTTGAAATATTTAAATTCTAATTCTTTGTATAAAAAATATATAATAGCAAAATAACAAACAAAGTAAAATTAATGTTTCTAAAAAAATTCTCAAAGTGTTATAAGGGCAAAGTATGTTTGTGTTTTAGGTTGCTTGAGATATTGATCATAAAATTACTCTAGGTGAGAAATTTCTAATAAAAATTTCAATGATTTTTTCTTCAAATGATAACACAAAATTCATTTAATATAAAATCAGTTTTAAAAATGTACAAAATTGGATAATTTTAGGAAAAGATTAGGAGGGGGAGGCTATTAGCATCCAGGTTGATATCTAGTTTTAATGTCTACTCAACTATGATTGTTCTCTAGTCCTGTAATTTTTTATTTGTCCGAAATCATCAAAGATTACGTGCATCTCTTAAATAATTCAGTAACACCATTTATTTCGTTTCATTATATAATTTATTTTAAAAACATATTTTACATAATTTAATTTATTTAAAAAACATATTCTACACAATATATTTAAAAATATTCTACATAATTTAATTTATTTAAAAACATATTCTAGTTAATTTATTTTAAAAACATTCTACATAATTTATTTTAAAAACATTCTACATAATTTAATTTATTTAAAAAACATTCTGTATAATTTAATTTATTTAAAAACATATTTTACATAATTTATTTAAAAACATATTTTACATAATTTATTTGAAAAACATTCTACATAATTTAATTTATTTAAAAAACATATTCTACATAATTTATTTAAAACATTTATTCGGTTATATGATAAACTTTTAATCTTACCTTTTTTAAAAAGAAAAAAAATGACATATTTTACACGTCCCATATCCTTTCTTTATTAGATTTCCGTTCATGCAGTCTTTAAAAATCAGATCCATTTCTTAAAAATTTTATTTTAGTTAAAAAATTATCAATAAAATCGTACAAATTATTTCTGTGTAAGCGAAATAAAATGGATTTCACGAAATTCGTTTTGAGCTGTTTTCCTCGTTAATAATTATTCTATCATTTAAAAGAATTATGCTTCTTTTATTGAAGGAAAGCTATCATTGTATTTAATAAAAAATTGTTTGAGACATTTTAATGATATTAATTTTATAATTTGTAGCTTTAATAAGTGAGGTACTGTAAGAATAAGCTTTATAAAATGTTATGAAGGAATCAATAATATTTTTATCAGAAATCTCTAACATTTCATTCTTTTAGGCATACACAGTGGACGTTATCATCATAGTAGTGGACGTTCTTACTTTCTTGGTACCCCCCGTCCTACCAGCTGTTCTGACCAGCATCAACGCGCATGCTCAACGGAGACTTAGGAAACATGGGATATACTGTCTCAATTCCAGATACATTAATTTCTGCGGAGGATTGGACGTCGTGTGCTTCGACAAGGTGACATTATTTAAGATAGCCAAATGCGACAAATTTTAAAATCCAGTGTGAGGAATAAACAATTTTTATTTTAATGCTCAATTTTGAATTGGTATTTGTAAATTTCTGCTTATTAATTACAAATTCCCCAATTTTATTTAACTTCTGATAAGAAAAAACGTAGTACTCAAACTTGGCTGCTTGCAATGACTTGATGGGTACTAATTTGCCATTATGGAAACTCTGTAATTCTGCTTAGCATCTTATATCTGGTAGCTGAGGATTATGAACTCCAAAGAAGAAAAAAAAACATTATCCACATATTTTCTTCCATTAAAACTTAGAACAATGATTTGGAAGGAGACGAGTATTGAAAAAAATTATTTCATCAGAGGAAGAAAAACATTTAAGACTATAAATCCTACTAGAAATTCTACTTAAGATTCAAAGCTTTAGTGATACAGAGTTTTCTTGAAATTGCAGCAGACCAAATCATACAGTATTTTATAAAGACCAAAAACAAATACGAAATATCGTTAACGGTAAAATGGAAATAAAAAATGAATCTTTATAGCAACAACATGAGAAAAACTTTTCTCATGGTTTTCCATCAGAACTTTATGCTTGATTTTAAAAATCTTTAATAGTTTTAGTGATATAAACCTTAAATATAAAATGCCTTTCCGTAAAGTTTAATATTAAAACATATTTTTTTTTCTTTAAAATAGAAAGGAAAAGATTATTGAATAAATTTCTGCACATTTATTATTTTGCATCAAAACTCAAACGGCTATTTTTCTCAGACAGGAACACTCACTGAAGAAGGCTTGGATATCTCGGGCGTCGTGCCTATTGATGATGGAAGGTAAGATTTTTCTTTCTTACCACCGAAAATAATTATTTTTAAAAATTATTATATAAATATTATACAATGTAATTCGTTTTTTTTTCGTCTAAAATACAATCTATATTTAATCTTATTTAGATTTGAACGAGCAGTGAAACATCTTAACCATTTACCAAACAGCCCACTCATGAAAGCAATGGCCACTTGTCATTCCTTGACAAAAGTCGAGGGGAAACTATTAGGACACACTTTAGATGTAAAGATATTTGAAGCAATTGGATGGGTAAGAACTCCCGAATGCATACTTTCGTGAAACAAATTCTTTTAATGTTTTTTTAATAACAACTATAAATAGTTTATATTTCAGAAATAAATTCAATGATATCTTAAAATCAAAATATTTATGGCAACTAATACATTAATGTAGAAATAATATTACATTATTCTTTATTCTATTATCGTTTTTAAAAATGAAAAAAAAAATCTTAAAAAATATGAATTACATTTTAAAGAATTTATTTCTTATAATGTAAGAAATGGTCTCAAAAGAACTTATCGAGTAAACTTTTAACATTTCAAAAACATTTTCTTAATAATACTGTTTATAACGAGTTGCAATTCTAAAAAAGTTCTTTATAAAATCTAAACTTTATTAGAAAAAATTAATAATTTTTCTCACAATGAGGAGGACAAAAATGTATATTTTTGTACTCATATAGAGAATATATTATTACTCTTATAATATGAGGGTTTTACAAGCACAAATTATTTGTAAAACTATCATCCAACAGGATATAATATGAAAATATGTTAAAAAAGTTTTATAAAAAAATTGTGAAAATTTTGAATTTAACCAGTAATATAAGACGATATAGTATCAAAAAAATTTACTATTAAATAAATTAAAACCGATTCTTGGAATTTTTTATAGTGAACAAAGAAGATATAAAAAATGACTTGAATAATAAAATTATATTAAAATATATCACAAAAATATATTTGTTGACAAAAAATTTATATAAAAAATTCTTATAAGCCAAATAAATACTTTTTAATTAAGTGACAAGCTTTAAAACAAAATATACATTAATTAGCAGAGATTGAAAAAAAAATACTCAATCGGTAGATATAATTTCTGGAAAAATCAGAACATCCACATTGTATTTAACTGTAACATGAATAATATTAGTTTCTCTTTCTCTAAACGTACATAACTGCTTAAAGCTTCAAAAATTTGCATTTCAACTCCAAAAATTTGCAAGCATTCTTTTTTCTTCTTCTTTCAAATAAAAAAAATCCCCATCTTTCAACATCTTTACAATCGATTTAAATCGCATTTTTAAGCCAAATACAATGTTTATATTTCGAAAGGTATATCATATTTCCGCCCAATATGAATTCTGTGAAGTTCTGAAGTTCTGATACACATAATAATATATAAAAAGTCATGCCATTTTCATGAATTTTTTAAGTATATTCTTCTTCTTTTTTTTCTGTAACTTTTTCAGGATCTTGAAGAACCATCTTTCGGTGATCAAGTGCCTTTTGAGAAAGTGCCCCCTCGAATTGTATATCCGAGGAGCTCAGAATTTTCTCAGAATCAGGTAAAATTTGTTTTCAACAAGCAAAACCGTTAAATTAAGATTTTAAAAAAAATAACGTAAAATTAAGATTTTTTTCCCAAAGGAAATGTTATAGAATATATAATTCAAAATAGAACTTTCTTCAAAACGCATAACTTCTTAATTTCACTCAAATGCGAGAAAACAAAAGTTCTTTACAGCCTTAACTTATCAGTGACGTATTGGCATTGTCCAATATGGAAATATTTTACATTATCTAATTATACTTATAGGAAAGTTTTGGTCACTCTAAATAGAAGCAAACTGAATGCCATGCACAGTCAAATCTGATCGATAAGCATCTATATAATAAAAGTCATTGCGACAATGAGGAATTGAAATTTTACTAGCAAATTTTGTAAATTTATAAAGAAACAACAACATTTTTTTATCAGTAAGGAGTTACAGGACATTTAATATTTAAGTATGTGTTAATTTTCATCAACTAAACGACTAGATAAAAATTATTTCTGAAAACTTAGTTTTATATAACTATGCCCAATTTTTATATAACTGTGGTGATTTCTATATAAGCCAATTAATATCCTTCGAACTGAAGGGTCCTTTTTGCTTGATCGGTATGACACTCGGCTACTAACCATAAGATTGGGAGTTCGGGCCTAGCGCTATCCGCTAGTCATTTACAATGGTAACCCGGCGACCGACCTTGGATAAACGCACCCTTCGCACGTAGCTTCGTATTACTATCGTGACACCCCCTATCGGCGACTCAAGGACCTAGAAGCGCATTAAATACGACAGCTATTAACATCACCACCAACACTTCACATAAGTATTGTTCGCTAACTCTCTGTGGTGATTTCTATATAAACCAATTAATATCCTTCGAGCTGAAGAGTCCCTTTTGCTTGATCGGTATGACACTCGACTACTAACCATAAGATTGGGAGTTCGGGCCTAGCGCTATCCGCTAATCACTCTACATAACAATAAAAAATATTACATAAGTGGAAAATACTCAACTGAGAGAGTGCACAAAACAATATTTAAACATTTGAATAACATTGTAATTGTAATTGATAGCTGTAATAAATAGTTTCATGAAATATTGCTTTCAAGGAAGGGAAATATTCAAAAATTAAGAAATTAGTAGTCAGTTTAGCTGCCATATCAGCCTTTTTATTTCCCCTAATTTCCACACATGCGGGGATCCAGCATAAAATAATTTCAAAACCCTTCCAGATAAGTTGATCGTACAAGTTTAATACATTGAAAAGCAAAGAATGGCAACTAATATTTAAAGATGATAGGGATTCCAAAGCGCTCATTGAATCAGTGTATATTATATAGCTGTCTGCTGAACAATCTGAAATGAATGAGGAAGCTTATTGCGAGTTCGGACGATTATACTCTATATCTTATGTCTAGCCAGCTTCTGCAATCGCCGTAGTGAGGCAGTTTCCGTTCGAATCTCTCCTCAGACGCATGAGTGTGGTGGCCAAATCCCAAGACAGCAACCATTTCGAAGTGTTCCTCAAAGGAGCTCCTGAACTCGTCTGCTCTCTCAGCAGAAATGATACAGGTGAGTTCGTTTTGGTGCTTATAGAGAGAGTTTTCTTTTCGTATAAAACTAATATTATTTTTTAGTAAATTTTTATTTTTAAATTTAACGGATGAAAAAAGTTTCCATTAATGCCGATGCATATTATATATTAACGCTTCCCTTTATAACCGTTACAACAAAAAAATAAATTATCGCCAGTTTTTTTTTAAAAAAAGCAACCCATTTAACAATTTTACACTATTTTTAAAGAACCGCCATATTTCTTAACACTTTGGTGACCGGCAATTTTACACAGAAACTATGTCACGTCACCGGCTACTTTTTTGTAATTGAATATGAAAGTAAAACGTTCTAAAAAAACTCCAATGAATTTTGTTGAATTGGAACATCAAAAAGTTCTTCACCGATACGTTCCGTCATGGTTGAAATTTTTGGAATTTCACTAAAATTCTAATAAAAATGTAAATACTAGGAAAAGTAATTTTTCTGTTACAGAGCGGACAAGACTAAACGCGATACGCCAAGTTTTTGCAATGTTCTATATCGCCCTCGGTGTTATAAATTGAAACAGATAATGCAAGTGCAGTGACGAGTTAACTCGTCACCGGTCAACAACGTTTGGACATGAAAAGACGAGTTAACTCGTCACCGGTCAGCAAAGTGTTAATAAAGAGATTGCTTACGTAGCGCTTTTTAAAAGTGCTCACATAAACAATTAGTGGGATAATAACACCCTACATAAAAATTTATGAAACCAATCTTTAAAATGAAATGGAATAAAAATCGATTATTTTGGTATCATAAGATGAAAACAATAACCATAATAAATTAATTTGAAACTTCATTTGATTTTTGGCGGTTTAAAATATGTCTTTTATAAAGAAATAGGACAGAAGAATGTTCTTTTGAGTTTGGAAAATCTAAGGAATCATTCTAAATTATAGAAGAAAAAAACAATTAACCACTTGACATATGAATTTATTTAACTTCCCAATTAGATGGCACATTCTATCTTGAACATTTATTGTTACTTTCATTCCTATAATAATGTAAAGAGCTTTAATATATTGAATAGTTTCTAAGCGATTCTTGTATTTCAAATTACTGAATACTTTCACTTAATTGCAGATTTAAATTTAAATATTCAAAAATGTATGTAAAGTGGTTAAAAACAGAAATTTACAAAATCATTAAATCCTTCTTATAATTTTGTATATTTTGAAATATAGCATAACTTAAGATATCAATAATTTTTTTTCTTTGCAGTCCCTGAAAATTTCAAGGAAGTCCTCGAATTCTACACTAGGCAAGGTTTCCGTGTGATCGGCGTCGGATCCAGGCACCTGGATCCCCAAATCTCATGGGATGAAGTACTAAAAATGCCCAGGTACTTATTGCAGCACTCAATAATATTTTCACGCACGCAAAATTCTACAATCTAGATTTTTTAGCAAATGCCTTTCATTAAATAATTCCAATTATTCTGACATTATTTCGGAAATATATAAAAATTAGTTCCAGAATCATATGCAATAGTAAACCAAACATTTTTAATGCTTTTTTTCTGTGTTATTTAAACAAGGTTTTTTTTCGATTGATAGAAAAAAAATTCCGGAAAAAGCATTCTTTGAATGATTTAGCAATTATCTCTGTAAAAGAGTAAGTATTACTGTACATAGACAAAAAAATTTTTAAACAATCTAAATTCAAAATGAATTTCTTCATTCTGTTTTCTTAATTTTTTTTCATAAAATCTAATCAGCCAATTAAAAAAATTTGTTGTTTATTAAAGTAATATTTTCCTTTCAAATTTACAATAAGAAAAAGTATAAATAAAAATTACTTATTTATTTCGATTTATATACATTCTGCATATTTATTCGACTGAATGCTTATCCATCAATGGCTAATAATACTTCAACTAGAATGCACTTTTTAAAAAAGAGGAAGAACACCGAAAAGTAATTTTAAAAAGGTTCTTTGACCAAACGCGCATCTAAATATATATACTCTTACTACAGCTTATTACAGTAGTAGTAGGCTTTGTCGATATTTATACGATATTAAGAAATATAAAAACAACAGAGGTAACTGAAAAATATTTTCTAATTGGAGTGAATTTCACGACTATGAAAGGAAAGAAGAGAGGTTTATTTGGATTTTCAAATGATGGTATTTATTAATTTTATACTTTTTATTTCAATAGAGAAAGATCAAAAATACGCTTGATAAAAAAATTATTCAGTTATGTTTCTATGGCACTACATTAAATAGACAAAATAAATGTGATCTGAAATATAAAGTTGAAGATGGGCTCGGGTTTAAAAGGTTTTGACAATATCTACTCTGATAATTAAATAAGATTATTGAGAGGATAATTAAATAAAATTACAGACAAAATTCAAACCGTACTAGTACGATTTAATATAAAAGAAATTGTGTATAAAATAAACATTTAATTTTTTAAAAGAAAACTTAGTTCACTGTATAATTCTTGCATACTGTTAATCAAATTTATATTAATAATATGGATATAAATGGAATTTTTTAGTTCATAATAAACACTCCGAAAATCTGTAATGATTTCAGATTAATACCTAATTTTTGCGTTTACACCGTTTTCTTAAAATTTCAGGCACATCATCTATTTCCTTTCAAATTCCTTCTTATAAAGTGTCTATGACTAAGGATCATTCATTAAAATCACTTATTAGTTTTTCACCACGTTTTTACCTTCTTGGTAACATTTCACTATCTTTATTTCATTATCTGTATCAAGTAAATAAATATAAGTTTATTTCTGCTTATTTTTTAAAATCCTTCCAATCATCTTGATCATCAAAGTCTACGCTACTCTTATACATTACAGTGTTTATTTCACAATATTTTTTAGGAAAAAAATGTTCTTGATAAATATTTGTATGAGTGAAATTCGCTGACTAACAACAATTTGACGCTGACTTGTACTTAGACGATGTAACCTTAAACAATAGGTGATAGCGATCTATGCTATCAACGTAAGTAACATAAGTGCTGCCGAATTCAGTACACTAGAAATGTTTTTACCAGATTTATTCTCATATTGAAAAATAAATTAATATATGAAAAGAAAAACCAATGTCGGGCTATACTCGTCATTTTACCGGGAGAGGGGGGTTAACAATAAACAACTCTTGTTATTGTTATTTTTTCGACTGAAAACTTTCTGCAAAGGTTTTCAAAATAATTCGTCCCTTCAATAAACTAAATTAGCAAAAAGGTTTGAGTAAAAAGTAAAATTCGAAATCGAAAGGGGGGAAAATCATGAATCCGGCCTGAAGACTTTTTGAAGGATCACCCTCAGGCAGGGATTCAAACCAGGGATTTTTTTCTTTGAGAGGTCTGACATTTCGTCAAAATATCGATCCCTCGTGATCCGAAAATCCTAGGAAAATGAGGTTTTAGAGATTAACTTTTATAACAGAAATAAAAGAACAATTTTAAAGTAAATAGATTACAGAACAAGTTTAAATCAAACAAACAAAACAAAATCAAAACCAAAACCCATTGTTTGTTTGATTTAAACATTTTCTGTAATTTATTTACTTTAAAATTAGTTCTTTTATTTCTGTCTTAAAAGTTAATCTCTAAAACCTCATTTTCCAGGTATTTTCGGGTCACGAGGGGTCGATATTTCGATGAAATGTCAGACTTTCACAGAAAAAATCCCTGGTTTGAATCCTTGCCTGAGGGTGACCCTTGAAAAAGTCTTCAGGCCAGATTCATATGTTTTTTTTCTTTTCGACTTCGAATGTTACTTTTAACTTAAACATTTTTGCTAATTTAATTCATTTCATTTCAGTTCTAGTTGAAGCAGTATTAGCGTATTTTTTTACATACTTTATACTAAATGTATTTTCCTCCCTTATAGAGAAGATTTGGAACGCGATTTGGAGTTTCAAGGTCTAGTGGTCCTACAAAATCGTTTGAAACCAGAGACGATTCCCACTCTCAAAATACTAAGAGAAGCTGATATAAGAACTGTCATGGTAACAGGTATACTTGTGTTTATAGCATTCGTCTAAGTTTAATGATTGATGCGTTCTTTTATTTTTTAAAAATGTGGAATAATAGGTAGATATAAAAAACGCTAAAATGCATTGAAAGTATAGCGTTATATCAACATTCATAAATTAATTTACAGCCTTATTTATCGATTAATTATTACAATCAATTTTCCATAAAGCAATAAAAGAAAATTAAAATACTCGTTAATGGTTGCTTGGGTCAAATCCATAACAGCCAATCCCAATTGGTATGATCAACAATTTTATTTCTAATTAATATATTAGGTATCATAAAATTATTAGTGTAAGCTTTTTAAGATAGGGTGGCGGCGGATATAGACTTAAAAGGAATCATAATCTTCACTAATAATAAAGATTAATTCTATGTATGTTTTTGTTGGTGCTCTACCGGACAAACCCTTATTGTAGATTAGGCTTATATCCATCAAACTTGGTACGGATATATTTTGGAAAGGGGTATTGTGCACCTTGGAGCTATACATTTTTAATTTTTATTAGAGTATTAATCAAAAATTAAGTGATATTTTCTTGTTTAAATGGATAACTCAAGCAGATACTATTACACAATTTAAAGTTATTAAAAATATATTTTTCATTATATCTATTTTATTTGTCTGGGAATTATTTTATACTTTTGACACTTTTAATTTTTCTTTTTGTCATTTTAAAAAGAAATTTTATTTTTGAATTTAAACTAGTTTCGCTCATCAAATATTTATAGGTGTGATCATAAACAATTTCAACAAAAGGAAATAAAATCGTTCCAAAACAAACAGAAATTGCGAAGAAATAATTAACTCTTAAACTTACCTTGATAAATCAAAGTTGTTTCTTAAATATCGGTTGGAGAATGTTGGCTTTCACAAAAACATAGTAGTCTGTTTTTAATACATTTAGATTTTGAAATGTTTGTTTGGGATCCACATGATGCCAATTTTTCGAAAGTTAAAAAAAATATTTAGAACTGCCACCTATATGGAAAAGCAAATATCATCAACATTTTTTGCATCTCAAATTTTTTAGAAGTGGAAACCCAAATCTTTTTCTGGATAGTCTTGCACATTTTAAGTTGATGATATATGATCAATGAGTCTATTTTTTGGCATATAAATGCTAGCAATCAATGGCAATATTTCATTGTTATCATGCATCTTGCTGAAAAACCGAAAAATCTTGATCTTTTAATATTAGCGATGAAGTTCGGCAATTCGGTAAAGTTCGATTCTGCAAATTCAGGAAAATCATTAAGACTCTCTGGACTCTTTTTTTTCCACATATACTTTGAAATTTTGAATCAGTATTCCGTCTTGATCGAAGAAAATAGTGATAGATTTCCACTTATTTCATGGAATAATAACAAAAAACATACAGTGTAAATCTGAAACATCCTTCAATGTTTTCCAAAGTCAAAATCAACCGACATTTCTTTAACATTTCAAATTTTAAGCAAAACTCACGTTAAAACTGTCATTAAATCTGAATCCATTTATTTAAGTTAATATATTAACGACCCTGATAATATGCATATTTTAGTTAAATAAGAAGGCAGTATCAGTTTTATTACATGAATTTTTTCTGTTACGAAAAATGAAATAGGAAAATGTTAATTCTCATGGACGAAAAATGCTTTGACGTACGTTTTTAAATTTAAATAAGCTGCATCTATTTACAAAAAAAAAATGAAATTTCTTTATATTGCATCTATTTTTGTTTTCGTGTCTGGTATATTTTTTATTGAAGCATCAAAAATGTGATAGATTATTTATTTTAATGATATCATGCTTTTACTAGTTACTTCGGTTATGTAGCCGGCTCTCTGGCACAGAGGTAGGGCGTCTTCCTCGTGTTCTGGAAGTCCCGGGTTCGAGTCCCGGTTCGGGCATGGTTGTTATTGTGTGTGCTATCTGTGAGATGTGTGAATGTGCCTCCCTGTAAAAAGGGGTTGTGCAAGCGAATGTGGTGAGTGGGTAGCAAAGTCGTACTCTTGGCCCTAGTTGGAGCTACTCAAATACAAGAGACGCTTCATTCGGCTTAAATCTGCTGCTGGGTTCAACAGCGAGCTTGTCCATGGCAAGTGCCATTTGACACAACAACAAAAACTTCGGTTATGTAAAATTCAATTAAGTCTTGTAATTTTTTATTTGTAGATCTAAGTGTTTAAATCTTCGATTATTCAAAGTTGCCTGTTTCTGATTAAAATCAACTGGCTATCTTTAAAATAATTTTCCATTTATGACCTTAATTTTCTATTAACTTGATTTTTAAATCTTTGCTTAAATTTGGGAATATCCCTGATAGTAACATGATAGGACATCTGTCAATCTAATTAAAGAAACTTCCTCATCCCTATTATAATTCTGTAAATAATACCATACACTTTTTTTTAAAAAAAATTCTATATTATTGTTTCGTTTGAAACAAACTATAGAGCTACTTTAAGTTGGTCCTTATAAATTTGAACCTCTGTAGAATGACGAGGGCAACAGCTGAGCTGGTCTTTATCATCTCTAAATTTCTTCACTACACCAATGAGGCTTTTAGAAAATCAAACACGGCAGGAAATGCAGATGTAGTTCTACTGTTATTAAATTAACGTCCTAGAAATTCTGAATACTTCTCAATAAATCGGACAAACTTATTTACATGTATTCAGAATTAAAGTTGAATATATGTCATTTCAAATTTATATCTGGTATTGCATCACGATATCAGACGAACGCAGGCAATCCGCGTTATTAGTACATAAGATTCAAAACTGCAATTTATATCTTCTGTTGTCTGAGAGCAAATAATTTGAAATTTTCAGTGCGGATAAAAGACTTAAACCCCAGAGGAAATAATTTTGTCTCTATAATACACGTAACTACAGACCACAACTTCAAAAAAATTAATTAATATTCTCATAATTAATATAAGAGTATTCTGACATTCATTCTAAGTAATATCTCAAAATGTAATAAAACACAAAATAAATCGCTTAAAATAAATGCAGACCTATTTTTAAATTTTAATACTCTGTTGTTTTGGTGTGAAGATATTAGATTCGGAACGGGAAGTTTCTGAACCCGATTTTTCCGAATAAACCAAATTTTTTTATGGATATATGAGCCTCAAATCAAATGACTTCTTGCCAAATTGGTGGAGAAGTTTAGAAACAAAACTATGCAGGTATCATTTTAGACCACGGTTCTAATTTAGATTAATTATATTAATCTACCATTTTAAAGCAAAATATATAGCATTTTAGAATGAACTTTTAGTTTCGTACGGCAGTCAGATGATGAGGACGACAACTGAGTGGCACTCTTCTCTAAATTTCCACAAAATATCAGACGGAAGACATTTGGTCCTCAACGGATTTAACTTGCCACAGGCAGTTAAGTGACGGCTCATCAGTGCCGTAGGGTCTCATACCTTGAGCCCTCCAGGCCTGAAGTCAACCCTTACCACCAGGCCATCTCGACGTCCATTGAAATTATGAGGTCTGTTTCGAAATAAGCCACAGGTCACTTAATTGTGTTATGCTAAAACTGAGATAAAGCAATTTTTCTCGCGGCAGCCCTTTTTATAGAACTATTGCTGAAAAGAGATAAGAAACAATTTATCCTGGATTATACTGTTATGTGGCTCTAAATTGTTGAGCTTAATTTTTTATCAGGTATTAATAAAATATAATAGATAATAAGATTAAAAGCTGAAATTATTTTAAAAAAAACTGGTGATAATTTTGTTAATTTCATAACTGACAAATTATTGTTCTAAAACTTGATATATCGAATGCTTTCAATTCAGTGAATGATATAATAATTATATTTCCAATGGCATATTTTCTACTAAATCTAAACTGTTTTAGTAGGACCACACTAATATGTCGTTTTTCTTGAAATGATTCTTTATGTACTTGAACAACAACAACAACAGAATGTAGAATTACCTATCATAGAAACCTTTATTATAATTTATGAAAATACATGTGACATTAAAAAATTACACTCATGTTAATTTTTTATAATTTTTTATAACAACTAAATAAAATACAGAATAAATAATGAATAGATGAAAGTAATAAAATTTATTATTATTGAAATCATGGTAACAAATAATGTCTTTCTGACAAGAAATAAAATATTATTCTTTGAATACAGCTTATAGCACCTTTCCCCGGTTAAAAAAAATACTTTTTAAGTGAATATCTTCATTAAAATGAATATAAAGATCCTTGTGCATTAGCATTGGAATCTTAATTGGCAATGAAAAATGTGGTAACAGTGCCCAATAAGACGAAAAATAGTCAGAAAGAATAGAATAGAATAGAATTTAGCATTTTCAAGTCATTTATAATGCTGAAATGCAACATATCTAGCTGCAGCTTTTAGTTGAGATCTACTATTATATCTTGTAAATATCATAACAAATTTGCTGTCAGCATCTAAACAAGTACTCTCTCCATATTTATAAGCCATACCATAAATAATCCTTATTGTTGGTGATGATGATGTCCCCGCTTTTTACCACGAAAAGACGGGTGAAGTAGCTTCTATGGACCCCTGAACACCCGAGGGCAGAAGTCTGACTTCTAGCTCATGTGAGAAGGAGACACCCACCTACACGCTTGCACGACCCTCTTTGCAAGGGGCACATTCACACAACTCACAGATAGTACACAGAAGAACAACCATGCCCAAACCGGGACTTGAACCCAGGACTCCCAGAACAAGAGGAAGATTCTCTATCTCTGTGCCAGGAAGCCGACAATCCTTATTCTTATTCTTAATACACCAAATCTAAGCATAAGGCGAAAAATTAATAATCGATGTTTCAGTTTAAAGACATCCTACCCTAAAGTTGAAATGCTATCATTAGGGATACCTTGGTACTTTAAACCTTTATACTCACAAAATGATAATGTTTCTTCAAAAGGGGTGCTTTACATATATCTTGTTTTATTAAAAAAATATCTGTATGGTTTTAGGTGACAATCTTCTGACGGCCATCACTGTAGCCCGAGAGTGTGGCATGGTGGAAGAGTTGGATTCGGTTATCTCTGTAGAAGCTCGACTCATTGCCGCAGATCCCACAGTTCCCGGATCAAAACTCAGACTCCAGGTGCACTACGATTACGCCAAGCTGCCTGGATTCAGCGAAAAGCTCAACATTGGTCAAAACGGTATGATCGACGTAAGTGGGGATTTTCATTACTCCAATTTAATATCAATTTTAATTTAAGTCATCAATTTTGTTTTGAAAATTCGAAATGAGAAAGTTCAAGCCATAAGACGCTTTGACATTATTTTCTCTTAAGAGTGCCAAACAGTGTAAAAAATTGTAAGATGATTGAAATGAAGGAAAATTTTATTTACTTTATTGTAAAGTAGTATTCATACATATAATAAATTTTTGTTCCGTTAAAAACAGAATTTTAATATGACACATTGCTAGTGCGCTTCTAATCCTGAAAGTATTTTTAGGTCAACGCTAATCAAATCGGCAGCGAAAATATTCGAGCCTGATTTTTAAAAAATTTAATAATGTCAGTATTTGATATTATATTATCTTAATATATTCAACTGGTTATAGCATTATTATATGATTTTAACTCATTTTCAACAGAAGAATACTGCCATTAATATTATATTCCACGCTAGTTAAGATGCTAGTTCCGTGCTAGTCTAATTATTTTTAGTTATTTAGTGATAATTACGGAATTTCGAAATGAGATAATGACAAATAAAATATGTTAAAAACGTTCTACAATTTACAACATAGGGAAAGACCAATTTAATATGTTAAAAGCAAGAACAACAACAAAATACATTTTTAAAAAATTGATAGTTATTCATTGCAGGTAATTTTTTTTTCGTAGTTTCCTGATTAATTACTTCAAGTCGAACGAAAATTGTGCATTTATGCTATGTAATTATCTTATTATTTTTCATCTTTTTTAAAGTGAATATTTCATTCCAAGCAACATTACAAAGATCATTTAGTGATGCTTCCAAAAAGAGAAGGGCAAGCACTATTTTTCTTTCTTTAAAATGACATTTCTTATTAACAAGGAAATTTCCTATGAAAGTGACACAATTAAAAGAAAATTTATATTCAATGAAAAAAGGGAGTGGCCAACTTGATCCATGTAATATTTTTAATTAAAAGCAAATAAAGGAATTAATAGCTAGTTAAAATAAGAATTCAAAAAACTATTTTAGTAAATTCATTAATTTATCTATAAAAACAACTCTAATAACTCGTTTTTGATTCTTTTATATGAAAATTCACAATGTCAGTGAAAAGGGAAACAACGTGATTAATCGCTGTCCTTTGCATCATTTATTTTTGAATAACTATATTGTAACTTTTGTTTGTTCATTCAGTTCCATGTTTATAAATTAACCTTTACACAATGTGCATTATCGATTATCTATCCATCGATACAGAGCAAATATTCCCAAAGTAACATTTGCAATTTGATAAATTGATTCTTATTTTGAAGCAAAAAATGTATACGTATTCTTACAGTATACAGTCAACCGAAAGCCGTAATATTTTCATAAAGTTTATAAAAACGTTTTCCCCTCCCATAAATCATTATCTTTTACTTGGGAAATAATAATTCATTCTCAATGATAAACGATGCTTTTTTGGGGCCTTTCCACTCATTACTCCAAAATGTTTTCAATTTTAGCGAATCATTTTTCTTCATTACATGATTTGATTCCTCAAATACTCTTATCCTTTTAAGACACATTTCTAAGAGTAACTCACGTTAATAAATACCATACAATAAAGTAACTTTCTTAGAAGAAAAAAATGTTTTATTGAATCTTCGATGTGAAACTAATGTTCGCTTAATTTGTGCAAGCAATAAATTTTAGAAAATGTAAAATGCTGCACTTGATCCATTTCCATAATTTTTTTGCTATAAATTATTAGGTTAGGAGAAGTTCATAATTTCCTTTTTATAGCAAAATTTTTTTTGTCTGACAATTAAAAATTCTTTAATAAACAATTAAATATACAAAAAAGTAAAAAAACATAACTCTACTTCTCTAAATTGTTTCTGTAAGTGGAATAAAATTATCAAAACTTTTCGGTTCTCCCTTTTGTAAGAGTATCTAATACCTAATTAAGATAACAGAATAAATTGGCCCAAACAATAAGTGTTTAAAATAAAAATAAATCATTCCAAATATGTAAAATAAATCAATTTTTCATTGATAACACCTCATTTGAGGCTGATATTTTTCAGCTTAAATTTTTTTAAACGCCATAATACCAAATTAATAATATAATTCATATTTATAAACAATCTATTTCACCCGTTTTTTGAAAAAAATTATTACTATTATAAAATGAAGCGTATTTAAAATTTTTATTTAAATGTCTTAAAGAAAATGCAATAGAAATAATTTGCAATTGAAATTGATAATCAATTTTGATTATTTCCTATCTAAAGTTTTATAACAAATTCTCAAATTGTTTATTTCTATATCGGATGAAGTATCTGATATTACATATATTAAATTAAAAATTTTTAATCTGATATAAAACATTTAGAAATTTTCGAAAATATTAAAAGTTTTAGTAATGCCAAATTACATTTCTGCTCTCAAAAATGAAATAAATGAGTCATTATAAAAGTGAAATACATTAGTCGTGAAACATCACAATAAATTATAAACGGCACATCATAATTTTCAGATTGAATATTTAACTGTTTGAGTGCGGCGAAGCGCTATTGCGGTTCATTTGCCGTAAAGGTAAGTATTCTTCTGCACTCAGACGGTTAATATACAACATTTTCGTTCTGATCTCTGTAAAATAATTAATTTTTAACCGGTAAAGATAGACACGTACTTCAAGTTGGACAAGCACTAAATGACATTCAGAATTAAAATTTATGTTATTTAAGTTGATAAATGCGACATGGCAAAAACTAGGAGGTTCGTGAGAGATTTTTTACACAATTTTTTTGGCTTTATTAAAACATATTTAGCAAGATATCCATGACTCACGTCGTTATAAAGAAAAAATTGAGTCGTTTTCTTAACCGAACATTAACCTACAATTTTATGTGTTACTTTTCCATTTTATAATAAAAAAATTTAAAAATATATATAGCATTTTTCTAACTTTATATTTTTTAACTTATTATTTCCCTCAAGACTTCATTCTTTCATTACAGGACATCTGTGTGACTGTCGGAGATGGTAAATACCATATAGCAATGGAAGGAACAACTTTTAATCTCATACGCTTACATGACTCGCAGCTATTGAGAAAAGTAAGAACTAATGAAAAAAATTAATTACTGCATTAATTACTGGAAAAAAATACACTTTAAAGTATACTCAATCAAATCCGAAACTAAAGACTTCAGAAAATACAAATGACATCTTAAATGTTAATACACTTCCATCAGTTGCTTTCTATTCTATCTATAATAATATTTATCAACGTGAGATATTTATAACAAGTTTTCGTATGTTCCAAATGTGTTCATTCCAAGTTTATCGTTGCATCAATTTAAAATATCAAATGGATCCAGACTATTGTACTATATATTCCATGAATAAAAATGTAGGTTCTTACAATTAGATTTCAATTAAACGTCCCTCCAATGAAGGAAATGAGTCTGGAATAACAAAAGGAGCATTAAATGTTAATTATTAAATTGGTGTTTCTTTAACTTCATTAAGCCGCTATATTTATGCGTTTTTTTATTAGTATTCAGAATTTAATTATACACTTAATCAGGTAATGATTATTTCTATTTGTTCATAAATTCATTATTTTGAAAAATTGAATCATATTAAAGAATAAAATACATCTCAAATATTATAAAATTGTAAAAATTATTTTTATGTAATATATATTTTTTCTTTGGAAGTAGAAAAAAAAGTTTTGTTTTTTGGTTTTCTTTCTCTGGTTTTTTTTTTCTGAGTCCAAACTTATTTCATTTATGAATAAAAATATCAAAATATATTATAAAAAATCTGAAAATATAAAAAAATATATAAAATACGAAGCAAATAATATTACAAATAATAATATGATATAAAAAAATTTGGAATTAGATTTAAAATAGCAGAAAAATAGAGAAGAGAGATATTTAAGCAAGATTTATTTTACATCATTGATATTAAAAAAGTTTTTTTTGAACTTGAAAATTGTTTAAGATGTGCTATTGCTTTACAAAACCCGTTTCAAAACTTAATTATTAGCTTTGGAAGACCGATGGAATTGAAAGTTATTGTTGAAGACGAGACTATCATGTTCCCATCTATAAATATTTCTTTAAGCTGCTCCTTGTACAGAATAATTAAATTATGACAAAGATACATTATTTTTTTTAAAAAAATAACAGTAAAAATTTGGCTTTCTGTAACTCTCAAAAGTTTCTTTTTTTTTTGCACAGTCTACCATATTTCGAGAAAAATTTGACAAGTTTCATGCGACAGAATTTTTCAGATTAATAATAAGAAAGTTTTTGTAATAAATGAAAGATGAATAATTACATAGTTTTTCATGAGTAAAAAAAATCATCCCTTGAAAAGCTGAATATATCTGTTTCTTAGCATAATTATCAATAATTATAAAATAATTGTCGTTTCTTTTCTGTTTGTAGGTCGTATTAAAGGGCACAATTTTTGCTCGAATGTTACCTGAACATAAACTATATCTGATAGAAACTCTTCAAAATCTTGGGTAAGGAAAAATAAGTATTATTTGATATAAGATATAATTAGTAATTAACTGACAAAGAAATTTGGAAATTGTTTATAAAGTTTCTTTCAAAATAAAGCTTTTAAAATAAATTTTACAAAGCTAGAACTTTTAATAAATTTAATATTAAGATTTAAGGATAGCTTTTATTTTGATAATAAAAGGCTATTAAAACCAAATGGGTTACTTCACAACGATAAATATCTTCAAGATGTTTTTTAAATAAGATAATTCTATCTATTTATTATAATTTTTTTAGGTTAATTTGTGTTTAAGTTACAAACCTTATTACAATTTTATATTCAGCAGTAACTGTATTGCTTAAAATTCGCTGATGTGCAATAGATATTTATACTTAAAACAATAAGAATCTTCTATATTAAACATTTCAATCAAAATTTTATTAGGGCAAGTCTAGAACTTATTTCCGAAAGGTTATTGACTTTTTTTGTATGTGTGGGGGGGATTGAAAATTTAAATTGCTTTCTGGAACTAAATTATGTGAATAAGTGTGTATATACTAAGTGTCAGAATTCAGAATTTTTATCTCAGTCTCATTTTAAAATGTAAGGATTTTGGGGAAAATCCATAAAAAATTGTATTCATAACATTAATCCATTTTAAATATCTTTATATTGCATATTAAAATATTTAATATGCATTATTAGATTATTTAGATAAAAGAACTGAAGAGGAGCAAGAAGTATGTAAAGAAATAACGTTGTTAGGATTAGAAGATGTTAAATTTAAGTGAAGACAGTTGGAAGAAAGCGGCTTCGCGATTTTGTTAATTGAGGATTTTACTGAACTAATTCATCTCTATTTTCCATACAAACTTATTCATAAATATTTTTAAAAAAAGTTCTATAATGCATATTATATGCGAAGGTAAAGAAGAAATAGGCTTGTTTTTCCTAAAAACTTATCTCAAAATTGCATTCTCCTATATTTAATAGTTGATTTATAGCTTTGTAACAAGATTATATTTTCAGATATCAAGTGGGTATGTGTGGAGATGGGGCCAACGATTGCGGGGCTCTAAAGACAGCCCACGCCGGAGTGTCTTTGTCAGTTGCAGAAGCTTCTGTTGCTTCACCTTTTACGTCGACGCAGCAGAACATTCAGTGCATTCCAGAAGTCATCAAGTAAGCTAAGAATAATAAATTCCTTAAAATTAAAACAGAAAATAAGATAACTCAATGTATGCTTTAATTTCTTTTATTATTACAACTTTTTAAATACTATAATTCAATGAACTATATTTAAAATAAATCTTTATTTACAAGCCTTTAAGTAGAAGTAGCAATCATGCCTCCAAATACCAAAATATTGAAACTGGGAGATCAAAACAGAACCCAACTACTATTCTGGAGTAAAGTAGTGTGGAAAATGTTATCAAGTTATAAAATAGTTTTTAATTCTGAAGCAAACAAGTGCCATTTTTAAATAAAATGAAACAAAAAAGGAAAAAGAAAGGAAAATTTTACTGCTTCTTTACTTATACATTTTGTGATTTCATTAAGCTAAAAGAAATTGACGAAACTTACTTTCAACAATTTTCGTAATTTAAACAATCATTAGTATCAGATCCTTTTATATAACTCACTGGAAAATTCCTGTTTCTTGAAAATTGAAGCGGGCTAATGAAGTTCAAAAGAAATCAGGTATGTGCGAACATCTATGAAAAAAATAATTTTCATTAGAATTCGCACCTTGTAGTATTCCATCAGTTGCCCTTGTAGTATTTATTTTACTCATATATTTATTGACCTTCTTGGTTGGGAAAAACAATAACTCGAATATATAAGTAAAATATTACAATAAAATATACTTTGTAGTAAAAGACATAATACTGCCGCCTTCCTGGCATAGGGCTAACGCGTCTTCTCCGATAGCTGGGCGAACCAGATTTGAATCCCGGTTCAGGCATAGTTGTTCTGTGTTCTACCTGTTAGGTGTATGTGCTCCCCCTTTTAAAAAAAGGGGGGCTGTGCAAGCAACTGTGATGAGTGAGTAGCTAAGTCGTACTCTTGGTTACTTCAAAACAAAAAACAATCCTTTCGGCTTTAACATTAGATGATGCCTCGGCGAAGCTTGCGCATGGCAAGTGTCACTAATAACAACAAAAGCAGACATAATACTTGCATATATATCTTTCAGAGAAGGGCGAGCAACACTAGCTGCGACTTTTGGAGCGTTCCGATACATGGTGTGCTACTGTTTCGTTTTGCTCTCCGCTGTGCTTATATTATTCTGGGTAAATATATTTCTCTGTACTTCTACATTTTTCAAACAATATCTTATAATTTATCGTTGTAATCTATTAATTCTTTTTAATAAAGGACGGTCAGAAGCCTTCAGATGGTGGTTACGTGGTGATCGACATAGTTTTGAATCTCTTACCTCCCATACTTTGTAAATACATTTTCATCTATTTCTAACAATAGCTTTTAAACATATAATATTAACTATAGTTTCTTATATCGTTATTGTAAAATTTTAAATTTTTGAATTCTTGTTTGCTTTTTGAGACATAAGACTATCTTAATGTATATGGTTAAGTGTTATTTTTTATACAAGATGCGTCTAAAAAGTTCGGTGAATGGATGGATATCACAAGAGCATCGCGAGTGAGAAATGCGTCCACGCGCATGCGCAGGGAGAGGCCTATGGAGGGACGCTATGTAGCAAGTAGTGCAATAAAGCGACCCATATTAGTCTGCTACGGCCAATCGAATGGTGTGTGCACGAAAACTCACGTGAAATTGAAATTTAACAATGTATTAACGTGACATTCTGTTAAAAATTTGGGAAAACAGCTACAAAAACGCAAGCAATGTTGGTGCAGATGTACGGAACAGACTCCATGAGCAGAAAATGCGTTCGATGTTGTTGGCTGTCACACTAGTTGTGGGTCGACCCGATCGAAGCACATCATCGATAGTTTCCTTTCCCTCCCGAAAACGTTTGAACGCGTAGTAAAAGCATATTTTGCTTAAGGAACCTTTTCCGTACACCTGTATCAACATTGCTTGCGTTTCTGTAGCTGGTTTTTCAAATTTGTAAAAGAGTTTCGTGTTAACCCGTTTCTTCATTTCAATTTGACGCGAGTTTTCGCACATAAACCATTCGACTGACCGTAATAGACTAATATGTACTTTATTGCGCTACTTGCTACTTGACGTCTCTCCATAGGTCTCTGCCTGCGCATGCGCGAGGACGCATTTCTCACTCGCGTTGCTTTTGAGATATCCATCCATCACCGAACTTTTTACTGGCACTAATATAATTAATTCTACGAAGCTTTTTCAAGAAGTTTATTCATTGGAATATTTCTATAATTTCTGTTAAACCTAAAATTTTAATTTTTCAATCCAAAATTCTGTTTTTTTTAAAAGACTTAATTGGAAATAATGTCGACTTATTTTAAACTGTCACACAGAGTAAAAACTGGTTAGTTATTCAATAATAATCGGCATAAAATAGTAACGATTACCATTAGATAAGAGTTTCAAATTTATCTACTAGGGGTATTTCATGCTATTTAAAACTATATTTTCTGGGGTAAAGTGCTAATATCATTTTTATTAGCTAACTAATTATAACTCTGAAAAATTAATACTTTTAATTCATTGGCCAATCTTCAGTGGTTAGAAAAGTTAAAGAAAACGGTGACTTTCTGAACACATGTGCTAATTTTTTTCTGTTTTTCTTACAGTCGGTAGCACCCATGCTTACCCCGGTTTAGTCAAAAGAGCGCCTACAAGAAGTATTATCAGCTTTTTACCTCAATTTTCCATGTTTTCTTTCATGTTCATACAGATCGGGGTGTACGTTTTGGCTTACGAATACTGTCTCATGCAGCCTTGGTAAGAAATGAAAAACTCTCCTTTCATTCATAATATCATCATTATTATTTTGCAGCAGCATTTTTATTTTTAAACAGTAATATAAAAAATAATTTTTGAAATAAATTCTAATTAAGGTTGACAAAGAAAAATTTTATTTTAGTTACTTTTTACTAAATAATTACAATTTATATAGATATGTATATAAATGTGATAGAATTACAATATTAAAAGGCAAAATAGAAAGCAAATTTCTTGACAAATTCCTTTCTCTTTTCTATGCACGGTATTCGAATTCGCAGCTCAAAAAGTGGCAATCCAACTCCAACGTCTAAATTATACTAGGGTTGAATGTTCAACGCCAATCGAGGATTCAAAGTTAATTGTGACATTGCAAAATGCGTGATTTTTCTACTCCAGTTGAGAAACGCAATACAGATTTAATTTTTTTTTAATTTTTTTTACTTTGTATTATTTTAATTCGAAGGTACTTCAAAATAAATCGGAAAAATCAATTAATTAAAAGTGTTTGATTTTATGAATTTGATGTTTTGATGAAAATAAACAGAATTGTTTGAAAAAAGTGGCCGAAAACGTGCTAAGCCTAACTTCATTAGTGTGCGGGAAAAAAATGAATTCGTTACTTAATTGACGGCGGAGAAATGAAGACTTTTGGTGAGTAGTTTAGTTCTTAATTTATTGATAAAAAATTAATGCATTAATATTTACAAAAACGGTATTAATATCGAATGCCATCCACTAAAAGTTTAAATAAATGTACTTGAACTTGAGAGGATGAATAAAAAGTATTTTACTAATGATTAAAAATTTGAACAAGATATATATATATATAGGGAAAGTGAGAGCTGATAGTTGGAATCGAAAAAGGTTTGTAATGAAATATATTTTTGTAATCAAAGAAAATACTTTTATGCGCATTTTAAAGCGAAAAAAAAAAATGTGGAACTTTTTTATTTTCTTAAAAATTTAAAAGGATGAAGGAAAAGAATGTTTTATATTAAATGATTAACGCTTTGAGCGAAATAGAAAGCATAAAGGGAATGTATGTGAAAACCTTCAGAATTAGTTTGGAGTTTTCATTGTCCATATTGCTCAAATTTTATACAAAATATTTGCGAAGCTCTAAAGTTCATTCGCATTTCATAGTATATTATGTAGAGAATTCTCAACATTCTCCTTTCAGGTATGAGCCGTTCATTTATGATAAGGACAAGACTCATTACCCGGCAGCCTCTCATTCCGGCACGGCCATCATTAGTGTCAACATGATGTCGTACGTAATCGCCGCCACCATTTTTGCACCAGGACCGCCTTACAGGAAGAGCTTCTTTTCGAATAGTAAGTGCACATGAAATTACTAACACAATTAATGTTTCAAAGGGTAGAAATGCCCTCTTAGTAAAGATATCAAAAAATCGATGTTAAATATGAAGACTTAATTTTCGATTTTCATTTGCTAGAATTATTTTTCCAATTTTGAAGCAACACGGAAACTTTTCTCTTTCTTTCATTGAATGCAGCCGTGTTAAAAATTGTTAAAAATAAGATAATTTAAAATGAGATCATAAAGTTTTATGAATTAGAAGAAACATTTGCAATAAGTTTGATATTGTGATCCGTTTAGATCTATGATTTTTTAAATATTAAAAAACCTAACGAGAAGAAAAAAATCATAACATTCAGGGATTGTGATTTGTCTTTTATTTCATCTTCACGCCACTGTTTAAATAATCTTATGGTTATGGTTTTAGGGTGCGTAAAGTGATGTTATGATATATAGCATATGTAATATTAAAAAAAGAAATAATTTGTATAAAAATTATTGATTGTTTTTTGCGGGCAAATTTTAAATAGAAACAAATTAAAATTGATGCAGAAACAGGGATGTAGAAATGATTGTGAAAATTTGTTAAATGAAAATATGTGATTAGTTTGCTTAGATTTACATCCTGTTTTAAAATCACAAGAAAATTGTTTGGAGGTGATTATGTAGTTTTGAAAATAAATAAAGGATAACACTCCTCTCAAAATACAGCATAAAAGCGATGGGAGAAACCTCGTCCTTTAAGAGTTGCATCAGCCTTATTTGCGTTGTGAATTCTTAAATGAAATATGAACTTGAGATTTCAGATCTCGTGTCAAGAAATTGTAACTTTCCGTTTCACTACAAATGAGAAAGTATCTAATTTGATGCAAATGACTTCGAACCTAAATAGTTTGCTCCAAATTTTTTATGTGTGTGTGTGTGTGTGAAATAGACTAGTTTTAGTTTATAATATTTGTATTTTATAGATATTTTATACCAACATTAAAGGTATCAACGCGCGTAAAATTTGTTAAAAAACTCATAGGAAAAACCAAATAATTTCTTAACATTCAGGATTATATAATAGAATGTGTGTATAACTCTAATTATGCAATTATACTGTTGAGGAGCCTAAAATGATCGAGTTCATGATGCTTTAATGATGTAAGCAGCTGAATGAAACATTAACTACCCGTAATATTACAGGACAAGTAATTTAATACATTGTGAAAATAAGTATATTCTCTGTCCAAGTATTGTACTTCTCGCCTGTTATTTAGTTGGAACCTGTGATCACGATGAATTCCTTAAATGACTTCAAAATAGAATTGTCGTATAATACGTACAGATCAAGTTTAGTTCGCGTGCATTTAAATCTAAAATTTTTCCATTGTTCTTATCCAGTTGTAGACAAGTTATAGCTTTGTGATGGTGTATAAACACGCAACTTCATGCCTATAAGTCATTAAAGAGCATCGTTCAAGGATTGCAGCCTTTTTTCCCGTAAAATCGGGAAATTTTTGAACAAAGAAAAATTTGTAATTCCATTTTTATGAATGGTAGAAATAAGATCAAAAGGATTCATTGTTTCATTTAACATGAATGAAATCATGACAAAGCTTTGTATGACACTTTTTTCTTGAATTCACGCAATTAAATAAAATTTTCAACGCTTCCAAATTTGCTTTCAAACAAATGGATGCGTGTATCTAATATTTTAGTCTATCTGAAGAATACATCTATCCACGTTTTCGTTTGACATATCATTTCAAACACAATTTATCATTCTGAATGTATATTTTTATATTTGCGTGGAATTAAATTTTATTTTTTTCATGTTTTGAAAAAGAGAAGGAACACAGGGCAGGGAGGTATTTGCAAATTCTAGATGTTATAATTGAAGGTAAAAATTTTCACAAGATTTTGAAGGGAAAAAACTTTTTAAAACTTAATAGAATATAATAATCTCCATAAATATAGACTGAATTGATAGAAAGTGAGAAAAAAACTTTAATATGTATTTAATTGTAAATGGTAAGCTTTATTCAGAATTAATACGTGTCAATATCACTTTATTGCCGATTTTTGCTAATAATTTTTAAAACATAAATGATCTACATTCAGTTTTTCTAACTTTTTTTCATATTATTTTTGCCACAAAAAATTATTTAAGAATAAAAATGTATTTCAGCCCAACTTTGTTTTAGAGTTTTTATGATGTCAAAAAATAAATTGATAATCTTTCAAATTAGTTGAGAATTTATTTCTTGGCCAAATATAATTTTATAAAAATTAAATCATTTTTAAATTTATTCCTGCAACTCTCAATCAATTTTTACTCTGTGAAAATATCTTAGTAAAAGATAAAAAAAAATTTATTAAAAGATTTTTAGAGAGTCAATACCGTTTACCCTTTGCAGTCCGAAAAATAATTAAATGCAAAATTATTCACCTGAAACAAAGATTTGTTTATTACTATGAAAAATAAGTATATATAATTCTTTTAAGTCGAATTTCTTTGAAAAATTAATCTATATCTCTTAACCATTATGTAGGCGTTTTTAACAATTAAATTTGAAAAATAAATAAATAAAACGTCAAAATGATGCACAGTCTTGAATGTCAGAGGCTACATCGTACTGCAAAGGGCTAAAATATCCAGACAAATATAATTAAAAAAACAAGATATAAGATTTACACGAGAAAAAAAATCTTTGTGTTTGATTATTAATTAGATAAGAATGAAAATCAAAAGCTATTTTAAAACGAAATGTTAGGATAAAATTTTATGAGATTTCCTAAGAGACATAATGTTTCTGAAAAAAGAAGAAAACGTTTTAAACATATTTAAAGATATAATCCATTTAAAGAATATAAGCGCTTTTCATAAAATACTAATTAATTGATAATATTCATAAAATTAATCATACTTTTTTGTCATTTTTTTACATTTCATTTGTGATTTTTTTTAATTCTAGAAATTTATTGTACTGTGATCGTGCTGGAGTTCCTACTCGTCTCATATCTGACAATATATCCTGCTGATGCTTTAGCCAGTTTCATCAATGTGAGAGAATCATTATCTCTTCTGCTTACTTATTTACATTTTATTTTAACTATTCCTTTATTTTTTAGGAACATTTCAAAGGTTATTTTCATATAAAGAAGTTAAATTTTCAAACTAAACACACAATTAAAAAATAAGAGATGGTACAGAGCAATGACTTAATAATTTAATTGATGCATGCCATTATTTATTGCGTTGCATAGTTATAATTCTCGAGAAATAAACAAGTGGATATCAACAAAGAAGGGAAAAAATACAAGCAGCCTGACATATCTGATATTATTCTTGTATACATCTCTTTTACAATAATATTTATTTTGAAATTGTCATCTATAAGAAGAAGTTATCTTGATTTTGAATAGTTCATTCATAATGTGTTTTGCATGTAAATACTTATTCAAGGTTTGTTTATTCAGTTTTTAATAATTAAGAAATTCCTTCGAAGGTAAAATATTCATTTTTCAGCAATAATTATATTGCAGATTCTATTTTCTTTTTCCCTAGGACCTGCATAGTAGAAAAACATTTCTTTTATTCTTTTATCATATTTAATCATTTAAGTGCTTGTATACGAAATTTTAAATCTACAGGGATTTTACTAATTAGTTATAACAGTTAATTATAACAGTTCTTTTTAGTCCCTTTACTTAGTTTAAACAAATGTATTTGATAAAAGTATAGTCATTAAAGTATTTTGTTTATTAAAGCGATATAATTATTATTTTGCGTATGAGGAATGACTACGAAGAACATAAAATTTCAAGCATATGCTATTTAGTTTCACTGAAGTATTAAAAAATGGTAGTATTGTTTCATTAAGTAATAATATTTTCAGCTAAACTCCTTTGCTCAGCACTATCACAAAAGGTAGTTAAAAATTAATTAGAAAAAAGAAGTTTTATCTTTAATTTGTCCAATTCTGAACGAAGAATATTATTAATTACTGAAAATGTTATGTCATAATAATACTGGAAGTCATGCTTTGTAATACCTGTATACGAAAGTTGTTCGAAATATTTTAAAATAGAAAGACTTTAACAAATGTATATTTATTACATTTTTTTATCATTTATATTTTTATTATATATTTTTTAAATTTGAATTACTTTAAAATTTTTGAATTAAAAAGCAGTTTTTTTCGTGAAGATTTTGTAAAAATTTTGCGAAATTAAACCGGTGAAGCCTTAGGACATTGAAAGGATTTTTCGGATATTCAACATTAGATATTATTTGTTATTCTGGTCCTCTAACTCAGTAAATATTTTTATATTATTACTTTCTTATTAATCTTTTAAATTTATGGATTTCATTCAGCATAGCTTTACGATCTGGGAAATCTCTCCATCTACTTTCCTTTTTCTTTCGAATATGTTCAATATATAGTAGTAATTATTAACAACTTTAAAAACTATTTTGTTCACGTTTTACAATTTTTAAAAGTTGTTATGGTTCTTTTTTTGTGGTTCATTAACTGGAAGCAGTTTCAAAACGCATATCAAGTCCATAATTAATTTTTGATATGTATCTGATTTTGCAAAATTTCGCAAGAAAAACTGTGCCTAGGTGTGTTAGACTTGTCTAATATTCATCATTATTATTAGTAATTTGTATCATGGATTTTGACTGTAGAACTGTGAAATTTCAGATACAATTTTGACTGAAGAATCTGAACTCTATTATACGTCAGATTTTTTTCTGAATGGATGCAAAGCTACCTCCACTTTATGCCTATTTCTAAGTGTGAAAATCATAGGAAATGAAGCCACCAGTTGTTAAATATAATTGTGGACTACTTTAATTTATCGTAAAATCAAATTTCTGCATCTGATTAAAAAACATTAAAAATTATTTTAATATGGAAGGTCTTTTATTATCCTAAAATAATCTTCATGAAAAGTTTCTCAGTATTAAGAACATATTAATCGAATGGAAATTTCTTATAGCATATTTTGTCCACAGAATGCTCAGAATTCACTTGAAATGATATTACAAAATGTAATACATTTTTTATAAAAAAATTCACGTAATTATATTTTGATGTTATCAATTTTTTGTCAGATGAAAAATTATTTCCAAAATTATGACTTTTTATATTAAAATTAGTTCTATTATACGAAGACTTTCTGCACTTGTTACGTATATTGTTTTTCTCGGGTAATAACCTAATAAGGAAAAACATTTTTGCCAACGTATTTTTTGGTGATTGTGCAAAAAAATTAGCAGTATGTTCAGCTTTGTCAAGATAAATATATAATTTATCAAATAAAATTAAAAAGAAATTATTCGTTTAGTGGAACCGTCTCCCTTTCGGTATTTCAAATCAGCCCTAAGCCATCATTCATTTAAGGCATTTTTGGCGGCATTCTTTAGAGGTTTCATTAAATGATGCACTTAAGGTACATAAATTAATTAGTCCTTGTTTCCTTCCAGTTCAAAAGAGCGCCCTTCATTGAGTATCACATGATCCTTTATGCTTTATCGTTGGCCAATTTTATTATCTGTTTCCTATGGGAGGTAAGCTAATATTATTTCTTGTTTCTATACATTAATTTATTTTAAAACTAAGAGAAACGAGGATTCCCAATTCCACCTCGAAACTTCGGCCAAATTTTAATTTAGAATGTACGTTCAAAATTAATATTATTTTGCAATAAATAAACAGCAATATTTTTTTTACTTTCCATGAGTATGCTTTTGATCTTTGATCTTATTAAGTTAGACGAAAGAATTTTTTTAGTTTATAGACTTATTTATTACAGCTTATTAAGAGGCCTTTAAAATAGCGGTTTTCAAATAATCTCATAATTATTTGAAAACCGATATAAAAAATTTCCTTTGATTTAAAAGTTATATCTGTATTTATTTTTTTTAACATACTTTTAAAAATTTGCATTTGAAATTCTTATTAGAAATACCTAAGTAATTCTGAATGGGTTGAAAACAAATAGTATCAATTGTACTTTTTTCTTCAGGTTTACTTCATTCAAGGATTTTTGTTCGAATATGTCGTTCCTGCGCTACGCCGTTTGAAAGGACCGATACACAAGTACGAAAAACTGGAGCTGGAATTAGCCTCTACTGTCAAATGGCCTCCTGTTGGTAGATACGAAATCACTAATGTGAGAGGTAAATGAAAAATTTCATAAATTAATAGTTATAATGTGAAACAGGTTGTTGTTGCTCCATCAGGAATGAGACAACGAGTATAAAGTAATTATTACAATAATGTATATCATCATTAATTATTATATAATTTGTAATAAATAACTTAATCAGCATTTTTTATTCTTATTCTTCAGCATTCATAGTCTCATATTTTTTCTTGTTTTCGAATTATTGCTTTTCTATATTATATAACAGATTTGTATCTTTTTTAAAGTCTCGTTTATACTTCCAAAATTCAATGAATGAAAGCAAAAATTTGCAAGTAATGTGATAGTATCAGCTAATATCTATTTTCTTAATGTTTTTCTCCCTACAAGAGAAGTGGTCATGTTAAAAGATAAATAAAACAAAAAAATATTTCTAAAAAATAACATACGTTACATGTTAAATTGACTCCTTTTCTTAACAATGGGATGAAAAGTATTAAATTTATTATTAATCCACCGAGAGTGAACCTCGGTGGATTAATAATAAATAAATAAGTTCATGTTAATCATATTGTCTTGACGAAAAATGACGAGAAAAATGAGAGAAAAAGTAAAATGCAAAAGTGTGCAGTTCATACAGAAATACTATGGTATCTGACAAACATAATTTATGATCAACTGAATCTAGGTCCATTATACATTTTGCGAAATATCATCTACATATTCTATACTTGTGATGAACCTTACTTCCCAAGCTATCTTTGCAACAGGTAGAAAAATTTCAATCCTGTACTTTTGTGAAAGGCTTTTACCATTGTATATATTGGGATCTGAAACAATTAATACCTATTGAGTTGCTTTAATCGTACGGACATAAGTCTATTTTATGGAAATAGAAAATATAAGCCAAGTGTTCTGTGAAATGCTGATTGATTTTAGAATTAAGTGATGCTGATAAATATTTACTTCTCATGCAGATTTGAATTTCTAAACTATTTTGGAGGGGGGGGGATATATTTTTTTAAAAAATATAAAGCTTAGGGGTTTTAGTATTTAAAGCTTAAAGTTTTTATTATTTTCACAATTTCAGCAAAATAAATACTATAATTATCGATTTGTTTCCTTTTATATTAGATGATTTCAATGACGAAGATGCCGATATTGCAGTCTCCAGTCGCCGCTCCAGTCGTCGACAAGAATGGATGAGACGCAGCAGCGAGCTCAGACACTCAATGCTGGTCGGCCTGAAACTAGCTAAGGCAGATTCGCTGGAAGAGGAGCCTGAAGAGACAGTCTCTTTCGTCACTTTCAGAGAAGGCAGATCTAGAGTGAGGACGGGGTCATCCATCAATAGTGACCAGAATTTTGTTTAGCACGAAACCATTAGTGGATCTTCACATACTTCAAGGGTTACTGGTGAATCGCAGACACTAAGAACAGTTAACCTGAAGTTTAGGCGTAAACATAAGAAATGCTGTTTATAGTACTTTGGCAACCATCCATTGGGACTCTTATTAAATGGATACAGATGACAGAATCTGAAAGACTATATTTAAATATATATCAATGATATGGTTTGAAGTGGTGACAATGGATTACTAATTTAGGAAAGATATTTGTTACAATCATTCGGATCTGATATGAATTCAAATTTCACTTGTTTGAATGAACAAATCAGCTTTCATTTTGAACCTATCAATAGTTTTATTCTTAATTGCATTCCTACTTTTATCTGCATACTGAACCAGTGCATAGAACGAATAATTTTTTTGGTGAATTAAGTACCATTTACTTTTACTACCACTTGACAGAAAAATTACAGATTGAATCCTTTAACTCAAATAAATTATTTATTTAATCCAGATTCTTTTAGACTGTATCATATTTTATTTAAATAATTAAAAGCAAAATTGACAAATAATAATTTTATGAGAGTTTCATATTTAAAGTAACGCTGTATAAATTAATATTTATCAAAAGTTTCTAAAATATTAAATTTTATATTCCAAAAACATGTAATATAACCAAGCATAATTTTTTTACTGAAAAAAAGTAGATAAACAAGGATGTGTATTTATTGAAACTTTTTTTGTTGTTTGATTCTTGTATCATTTTTCCCCTTTTTCAATAATATAATTTTTTTGTTGAATTTATTATTGATTTTTTTATGTAGTTGTGAAAACAAATTTCTTTTTCGTTTAAGAATTAGAATTTGAAATTATAAATCTGTCTTAATAGCGCAATGCACTGCCACATAATAGTATCAATATCAATATATATAACCTGATGTCAAGTAAAAGCAAATCCTTACCGTATAAAAACGCATTGTAAATAAATGAAGAAATTTCAAGTTGTAGAAAAACATAGGCTTTTGATGATTCAAATGAACAACAATCTAGACATTGCTATGCTTGTCTAGATATACTCACATTTATTTCAATCTGACATGTGCATTAAGAAGGGTAACTAGTAGAACTGAAGAATTGGTGATGAAAGCATTTACTATTCATTTGTTTGTGGAACACTTACAGTAACGTGGAGCAAAGTAATTTTTTCATCCACATGTGTTAGATAATCGTCAAGAAGAGCAAATTACTGCTCTGGATACTCATAATGCCTAATCACATTTTGTTTTATTGCAACTTTAAAAATATTTGTTTTCTCTACGAGATGAAACAAAGTAATATTTGCATGAAAATGTTAAGACTTTGAAAATAAAGTCATATTATTTAGAACGACGTTTGAATTTCTAAATCATGTTTTAAACAATGAATCTACTAAATAAAAATAATTTTAACAAAATTACAGGAAAAACTCTGGTCTTTTAGATTTTTTTCGAACTTGAAACAAAAATACTGAAATCTGATTTGTATCATTCGTGGTAAATTAAATGATATTAACGCGGATATATTAAAAATAATTTTAGAATTCCATTCATTTATTTTTGAAACCGAAAACTCTTGTTGTACTGTAACAGATTTTTGATTAGAAGAGAAAAATAAATAATTCGTTTTTCAGCAGGAAAAAAAATCCAAATAATCGTTTCTAACAAACTATCGTTTTTAAATTATTCAAATCAACAAAAGAAAATTTTCCCATTTTAATCTAAATTATTCTGAATTATAAGCATTAACGTTGAGAAATTACTATGAGAAAGGTAACAATTTATTGTAATGAAATGCTTTAAATGTACTCATGCAACAATGAAAATTTTTTTAGTTTAAAAAAAGATGGAACATTTGTCAGCTTTAAAAGAAACATATATTTTCAGCAAATCAATATAATCATAAAACATCATTTCTGAGAGAAATATTTTGACAATTAAAAATAATTTATCCTTTTCTCCCAAAGGAAAGAAATTTTTCCAATATTTTTGCTCTCAAAACACACGATTGCTTTTTAAGTTGATAGGTAGAAAATGTTTATTACAAAAAAAAAAAACCTGTATACATAAATATTGCATGTGAACTCTCTAGTAACTTATTTCCTCAGTTATTGAGTAAGTGCTATAATTATTTACTCAACAATAAGTATCTCTTTAAAATAATGCCTATCATACCATATAATATTATTAAATCTTAAATAAGAAGCAAAAGCCATTTATTTTGGTTTAAAAAAGTCTAAATGCATGAATCTGGCTATGAATTAGTTAGGCAAAGATTAATCAAAGTAATTAGAATCATACACATAATTTACAAATATCCTTTATAAAAGAAAATAATATGATTGAACTACATCATATCATCCTAAGAATCTCGTTAAAAATGATTTATTTTGCATTAAAACATACCATTAAAAAGTAATTAACTCCCCATTAAGTTAATACAAAAAAGATTAAAATACATAAATGATTGAATTTTGACATTGCAAGGCAATTTGACACAATGCGCTTTAATAAAAAATTATTAGTACCTGTATAAAATGTTTTTTCTTACTGGTCGAAAACTTTGAAGAGTATTTCAAGTATAAATTGCAATAATTACCAGTTTACTTATTTTGTTAAAAAGATAAAAAATAACTAATTTTCAGTTAATATTATTCAAATGCATCAACGTATTAAGCAATACATATTTGCATTTAGATTTATTTTCCAATGTTCAGGTGAAAAAGTATACAGTGACTACCAAATTTATGTCTTTTGAAAATATAAAAGCAATTTTCCAAAAAAAAATTTATTTTGAAATAACAAACATATTTCTCAATAATAATAGTTTCTGTTTATTACATTTAGTTCTACGTTTACAGGGACTCGGTTATACAGGTTTTATGATAATTCGGAATCACCTTTTACAAAATAAAACTTGGACGCAGAAACTGAAAAGGATTTGCTAGAACTATAATTTTTCAAGGCTTGTCCAATTGGAATATCAATACTCCATAACTTATCATAACCCCTGCAACCGTCAGTATCATGTCTTTTCTTATGATGAACATATCCCCACCAGTCAGATGCATGTCGGAATTTCTTATATCTTGCACCATTATATTCAAGCTGGACAATTCTCTAACATTCATCGAACTTTGCAGTGCCAGACTTGAACAACTGATCAGTGAATGTCGGAGTTCTTGGAACTTACAATTCACTCTGTTGCCTGCGTGTGTAAGCAGGAAAAATGACCCCAAAGAAGTGGCAAACATTGCTGCTGCAAAAATACACAAAGCTACGAAAACTTTTTTAGCGCCAAACGTAACGCTGAGAGCATTAAAAAAGCAACTTACAGAAGATCCATATAAGAACAGAACGGCGGTGGAAAAGGCTTTATCTACATCCCCAACCATTCCTAAGAGTTTTTGAAACATGCAGAGGTTCTCGGCTACGTATATTTGACTTAAAGCTTTCGATTCAAAACGTTTCTTAAGTTTCCATCCGAAACCACAAACCGTTTCAGACAAGTAAAAGTATACAGTCGAACTTAAAAGCAAAACTGAACCACAAATCGTAGTGCTAGAGAAAAATGTGAAGGCCATTGCAAATTTGATGGCCAATAAAAATTTCTTACGCTCCGTATTTTCAAAAGAAAAACCGCCAAATCTAATGGTGACCGGTACATTTTTCAAACTGGCATTGTTATGAACTGTCATGCCTATGGAGGCGGTAACACCAAGAACTGCAATAGCATATGTCAGAACCAGAACTCTCATATTCCACTTCTTTTCTTTGAATTTATAATTTGTTTTCGAAGCCATTTTCAAGGTCGTCTTCATCGCTGAAATAACTGCTTGTCGTCTTAGGGATAAAATGAAGAGGGAAGCTAGGGCACATATATTGTAGGCGTAGAACGTTATAAGCAAGGAATTCAGCGTAAGATAAAAATGAGCGAAGTTAGCAATAAATATGAAATTGACCAATCTAAAAATGTTCAGCAAAACACAATAAAATATAATAAAACGATGGCATTTCCTTTTTCCATATTTCAAATCCCTTGTCGTAAAAGGTGCTCCTGTAATTTGACATACTCTTATTAAAGTTTTAAACTGTCCAAGGATTATCTTAATATATTTGTCATCCATTCTTACTCCCCCACTTAGCTTGAAATTAGTACTCTCAAACTGCTTCTTATCAAAAACACGTTTCACTTTCATTTTCAGTGACTTTGCATGAAACTGCTGTGTTCAAATGATCATTCGTACTATTTTATATCTCACCTTCTTATCGATTTTCAGAAGATTTAAGGTATCGATAATTGACATTATTAATTATTTTTATGGTATACGTCTGTTATAATTTATCCAATAATTTGGAACTGTTTATGAATAATGTTGAAAATGGATTATCCTAGACCACAGGGCTTACGATTACAAAAAAAAATTTTTTTTTCAATTAATGTCATGATTTATCATGAAAAATATTGATATTCGATGAGCCATAAAAACAATTTGCGACATTTCAATTTTACACATATTCTGAAAAAAGCGATGTGTGTCATGTTTTTTAAATCCAATATTAATTCCCCATTTTTTTTTCTTGCGTAACTGCCATTTAACTCGTAACGCAAACTCGAGGTTGTAAATATTATGAAGCAAAATAATAAAATAAAGAGAAATTTTGTTCTTTTTTGGGGACAAGAGAATGAGTAATGCCAGTAAATTTCAATGGTAATATTTTACGTGAAGACTCAATCATACAGCAAATAGATGTCATCTATAGCAGTTCATTATCTTTCAATTTTTCTCTCTCAAGATGAGCAATACGTTTCAATATTTGCATTAATCAAGTGCATTAGATGAGAAGAGCTCATTTCAATAAATAAGAGTCCTTATAAATCATTTGCATTGTATTCCAAATAAACTTTAATCTTAAATGCGAGTTGAAAAAGGAAATTAAATATGTTTCAGGACATTTCCTTTTTAGTGAAGAAAGCAAGAAAAAGTACATTTTTGTCTAAAAATCTGACAAAAATTATGACTTTAATTATGTTTAAATATGTATTAATAATGGCTTTTAGAATAAATAATTGTTTGATATTTCAGTTTTTCGTTTCGATCATTCTGTGGCATTCAATAACTGATGGTGAAATACAGCAATTAAAGACGGTTTAAGAATTTAAAAAAATTAGAAAACTTATTCCAAAAGTATCCTAATAAAAAATTTGAAGACCTTGTGATAGAAAATTAAAAAAAAAAGATCCCCGGGTAAAAACTTTATTATTGTTTTTTATGTTTCCCAAATTCCTTATATAAAATTAAAAAGCAAACATTTTCATTAATGTATAAATAGTAATTAATTTCCTATTAATTTAAATTGAATTTTATAAAAGATAAGAAATTTGGGATAGTTATTCTTAACATGAAAACAAAACAAAACATTCAGCATCCAACAAAAAAAATCTAAATTAGAAAATAAATATATCTTTGTTGAATATTTAAATTAAAAATAAATATGTCCCAGTACCAATTGTAATCAAAAATATATCATAATGAAATATCTCTAATCATTCTAACTTATCTTTAATAAATAACGTTATCTCCCTCCCTCCCTCCCTCTCACCCTTTATATATATATATATATATATATATATT
>JAOUZG010048486.1:3777981-3790103 GCA_026289955.1 Argiope argentata | reverse complement strand
ATTAGTTTGTATTAGCTCAAATCAATGGAACCTTATTCTCTATGTGATAAAAAAAAATTTTTTTTGGGGGGGGAAGAGGGGAAAGAGCTTACTTCTAATCTAATTTAAAAAAAAAATTAAATAGCCTTTTTTTAGTACGAATTACTTACTACTAAGTATAAACTGATTTATTTCAAGACATTTAAATCAATTGTTTGTTCAATCTGTTATAAAATGCTTAGGGGGCCAAAGTTTCTAGGAATCAAAAATCGGAAATATTCTGTCTATACCAGGATGCTTTATAACAGAGATTGAAAAGAAAAATGTGGATTTATTTTACATTTAAATAAAGTTACATATTTTCACTCACTTTTTTATTTCCTTGTATGCGGGGTATAGTAAACGAAAACATTGTATCCATCAAAAATTTCGAACACGTGATTTTGATGAATCTCCGAATTTCAAGCCTTTTGAGTCCGGAAAACGTATTGTTAGAATTACATTTGTCTGTCTGTCTTTGAACTCGAAATCATTTTGAATCAGACTGTTTTAAGTTTTAGTTTAATTATATTAATGTTCCGTTGTAAAGCAACTCTAGAGCTATTTTGGGACAGACCTCGTAATTTTGAGCCGCAGGCAGATAACGAGGATGATATCTGAGTTGGCACCCTTCTCTCCACACCAAACCATTTCAGCGGGAGGAGAATAGGTCTGACGGATTTAACATGCAACAGAAAAATGCAACATTCCTATACTATTTCCTAAATATGTACGCCATTGCCAAGCAAAGTGATCTCTGGGATATCACCTTTGTTCGAGAGTATGCGAAAAAGTTTGGGGGAAATCATTCTTCCTGGGTATCTATTACGGCACCCCACTATTAAAATATATAATATAAGAAGAAACGAGATGTTTTTCAGCGAAATTTTTTCATTATAATTTTTTTTATATATCAAATGGCATTTTGAAACTTATGTTGTTGTTGTTACTTATGGCACTTGCCATGGACAAGCCCCCTGCTGAGACTGACGCAGATTTAAGCCAAAAGGAGCGTCTCTTGTTTTTGATGTAGCGCCAACTAGGGCCAAGAGTACGACTTAGCTACACACTCACCACATTTGCTTGCACAGCCTTTTTTTACGGGGAGGCACAAACACACATCTCACAGATAGTACACAGAAGAACAACCATGCCCGAATCGGAATTCCCAAAACACGAGGAAGACGCGCTACCTCTGTGCCAGAAAGCCGGTTTTATACATACATACATATATATATTTTTCAAATATTAAGTCATTAATTTTTTTATAAATTAGTTAAAAACTAAATTTCTCGCCAAAAATCTTCATTACCCCTACCCATAAATAAGTCACGAATTCAGTTTGATTCCCCCCCCCACATTAATGAGGTTAGGCTTAACAAGTTTCCGGCCAATTATTTTAAACGATTCTGCTTATTTTCATAATGCTTGATGCGTTCAAAATTAAACATTGTTAATTAATTGATTTTTCCGATTCATTTTGAAGTACTTTCGAATTAAAATAAAGCATTATAAAGAAAATTAAAAATTTCTAATCTTTATTGCGTTACCCCAACTGGTGTAGAAAACTGTTTAACACAACTGGTAGATGGTAACTGACACATGCAGGCAACAGAGTAAATTGCAAGTTCCAAGAATTTCGACATTCACTGATAAGTTGTTTAAGTCTGGCATTGCAGTATTTTATAATTGTCCAACTTCAACATAATGGTGCATGATATAAGAAATTCCGACATGCATCTGACTGGTGGGGATATGTTCATCATAAGAAAAGACATGATATTGATATGGCATATTCATATTCCAATTGGACAAGCCTTGAAATATTATAGTTCAAGCAAATCATTTTCAGTTTCTGAGCCGAAATTTAGTATTGTAAATAGAAATTCCCAATTATCATAGAACCTGTATAACCGAGTACCTGTAAACGCAGAACTAAATGTAATGAACACAAACTATTATCATTGAGAAATATGTTTGCTATTTCAAAATCAATTTTTTGAAAGTTAATTCCAAAAAATACAAATTTGATGGTCGCAGTATACTTTTTCACTTTAACGTTGGAAATAAATCTTTTGCGTGGCCACAACTGGCGTTGAAATTCCAATTCTAGTAAAGTTTTTTGATCAATTATTTATAATAACTGTAATTTTTAGTCTAAGATGGCCTGGTTGGTAGGACGTTGTATTCGCATCTCTTGGGCTGCGAATTCGAACCTGCCGACCAAAAAATCTCAGTGTGTGTTGGACATTAAATTTGTCATAATGTTTTCCAAGTGGAGAGTAATACCATTGGGGGAACTGGGTCATAGGTGATCGTTCTCTGTTTCAAATCTAAATTACGATCTGTGGATGCATGAATGAAGTTTGACCCGTAAAAAGTGTTTGTAATTTACGTGAGTTCGAAGTTGGACTTCTGCCCTCGGCGGCTGAGGGGTCCATACGTCAAAAGCTACTGCACCCATCCTTCCGTTGTACAGCGGAACACGAGAACATCAACAATTGTAATTGTTTAGTAAACAGTAACTAAAATAAAAAAAAATTCTAATTATTTAAGTAAAAATTTATTTTAAAAATTTGTTTTTTATATTAATTTCTATCCACTGTTTACTATAATATAAAATATATTTCTTTCAATTAGAATTTAAAAGTTTCAAGCACATGTTTAAATAAATAATATACATTTTTAAGGTCACATTCTGTGATAGTAAACTTTTTTTTGCTACGCATTGACTTTTAATTGCAGAATTTTCGCTTATGGTGCACATTTTTGATTTCTTATTTACGTGACACAATTTTAAAGTCCTTGGTATACTGAAAGAAATGAGCTGAAAGTGTATCCAAGTAAACATCCAGAAGGTTGAAATCACTTAATTCGTCAATAAATATTTTTGTTTCAAAGAATATGATAAGGAACGGAAAATTTATTCAAAAATAAACTAACAGATTCACACATTTAACAAGATCTTATTAATATATATCAGATAGTAAAGCTATATTACAATGTCTGTGATTATTCTTATTTCTTATTCTGGTGAGTTGCAATAATTTAAACAACCTTGGTACGATTATTTGACGTCTTAATTCTAAAAATTCTTTTTCCTTGAGAATATGTTGTGCATTATCCCTTACTGAAATCTATTCAAAAATATCAAATTATTCAAACAAGAAAGCATTCAGATAATTGTCTTGTGATAAATAAATATCTTTAAAATCGCATTAATATTGCAAATGAGTCATGGAGACGCTTTTGATTTATTTGATTTAGGAAAAAAATATTTTTGAAAATTTATTACTTTCAGATTAGGAAGGCATTGCTTTAAAAACAAATTACATTACTTTGATTGGTTTCCAAAATGACCTAATGATTCAATTATCATTAAATTTGCAAAATATTGTCATTTTTTGTGAATAAAAAGATCATTTCATATCGAGGAATATTCATTTTATCATAGTGAGTTATAACTTCCATAAAAGTTGGGGGAGAACTAGGAAAAAGTGATGACAAGAATAAAATGAAAAATAAATTTGAAAAAATTATTAATACCAATATAAAAACAAAAATGTATTTTGATGAAATAAAAAAATAACATTTCCATCTTAAAAATAGATATAATACTTATTTCTAAAGAATTAAAAAGTATTTAGTTATTTTTCAAAATTTCTGAACTATAATATTTTATATATTTATAAAAATTATTAATATTTTCTCTAAATCAAAATTCAATTACTCTTAGAATAGTTGAGTTAATATATTATGCATAAAACATCAGTCTTAAGGGTCATAATCTATTTATTAATTATAATTCATTTTATAAAATAGCATTTAATGCCCTTATTTTTAAACATTTTTAATTGCTTGTCAACAATTTTCCCGCGATCATTTTCCACAGGTTAAGATTTACATACAATGGATAAATTATCATATTTGAAAAACAAATCATATCAGTTTTATAATGAAAATGCGACAAAAAACAAATTGTTTTGACAAACGCATTTTTCTTTCTTTTTAAAATGTTTAATATAACCAAAAATAGCTACTCTGACCTACCTAAAGGATAAAGTGAATGACCAGAGAACCGCGATAGCATAGACGGGAGCTATAATTGAATCTACAGCCCACAATACAATACCCCCTCATGTATTAGTAGTCTTTGGTGGGGAGTCTCCTCACCCTGTTTCTGTTTTATATTTATTTGTTACAGAGTTAACAGATAAAAATCTGATAGTAGTCACTTTTTTTTTGAAAACTACCAAGATGGACAGTGGTGAAATTGTTTTCTAAGCAACATCCCTTACTTTTATATTATAGGAAAAGAATTGTATCCCTTAAAGACTTTGCAGAAATACACCGCATGCAGAATAAAATTTGATAAATTACTCAGAATTTGTAATTAGACGTCAGACGGTAATGTCAGCCCTAATAATATCTATAACATATGCTAATAAAAGAAATAAAGAATGTTCCCGAAATGAGGATAACCTATTCAGAATAAATTTTCAAAGTTGATTAAGCCAACTAAAGTGAAAGCAATGTATGGATCCTATAGATGCATAAATCAGATGAATTTTGTTTATGTTAGACGCTTGACACGCGATATGCCATCTGATTTTCGGATATGTTCTCTATTTGAAAAGAGGAAAAAGATCGTTATGCGACAGCATAGCATATAACAAAGGATGATTGAATCCCTTCACTTGATAACATAATCACGTAATAAGCTTACATTATGTCACCAAGAGGATCCAGTCACTTTCGGATTTACATATCTTTTTAGAATTTCTTCAAAAAAATGCAACATGAAATGTCCATAATTTTCTTCATAAAAAGAAAATGCTTTACCCCGTATTTTTCAGTTTAAATTTGATCACGAGATTCATAAGCTACAGGGTAGATACGGCCGATGAAGTGGATATTGATTTGTGGAAAATCTCTCGTTATTTAGTTTTGCTTGGATAATAACTGAAAGTCATCATCTTACACCACGGATATTTTTCTGAATTTCAACAGCATTCAACTGGAATTATTAAATAAATTCCCCATACTTCCAAGTCCACCCGAAGGGCACCTCGAAATGAGGATGAGATGCTTCCTACATGGTGGTTGGATATCGCTACCTTAGAGGGTACAAGGAAAGGCAGGAGTCAGGTTCCTCTCATCGATGACGGAACATACTTCTTTAGGCTGGTGATGGACCATTGGGCTTAACTGTCGTTCCCACCAGTGTAGCTTCTGCAGAGGTCCTATCTTTTAGCAAGTGTTATTTTTCCAAGTGCATTCGAACGGGTCAGAGAGTTTGTGATATAACTTCTCATATATCGGGCATTGAAAAAAAAAAGCGCAATAAAAAGTTATTTATTATAAATGCTCATATTTTTTGAACATTCAAATTTTAATGCAAAACTATGCAAGCATATTGTAATATATATACCATAGGTTTCGTATAATTTGATTGAAAATTCTTCATGCAAAAGCATGTAGATAATCTTCAATTTCTTCAAAAAACTTTTATTGAAATGCATGCCAGTATCTTGCAAACATAACCGCTGATGAAAGATAAATTATTATCAGTTTTCTTTAGAGAGATCGTAAAACATTAAATTCTTCATCAATTTTTGATCGGTATTTTAAATGTCTCAGTGATCAAAATTTACTAAAAAAATTGTGGTTCTAAGCATTTTTTTGTATTAACAAAGTTCAAGGACAGATCGTAGATCGTTTTTGGATTCGGAATTCGGAAAATGTATTAAAATTTCAAAATCTCCGGATACTTTTACAATGTATCTGCGCAACCATTTTTCGTTTAAAAATTCCATCCAATCAAATTTTACATTTATTATACTCATATGAGACCTAACAACTATTTTTCTTCTTAGGAGATGCGTAATGGACTCCAAATCTGGAAAGTTGAGGCTTATTTGATTACAGTCACATGAACATGAATCAAATCTCTTACAACTCCATGTGTTATTGCAATTGATATTCTTTGATACTATTACTCCTTTCTACCGAAAAAACTGCGAATTTGCTTTCGATTCATTTAGCATTTCATATTTTGATGATAATAGTTTATTTTCTTGCTGCTAGAATCAAGAAAGCGCTGTGAAAAAATATTATTACAAATTATGACTAAAGAAATATGGTTTGTAAATTATTAATCGTGCAACGCTACTTTTTTGAAGTATTTTAAAATTATAATATATTTTAAAGAGTATAAAATCTAATTAAACTCTCTCGACGAAAAGCTGTTCAAAAAATTAATATGCTTTAACATATTATTAACCAAGAATCATAAATTAAACTATGCCAAAAATTAATAAAAAAAAATGTCTATTAAAATTTTCATTTTCATTGATGAATAGATTAATTAATAAAAATACAAACAAGAATAGTTGGAAGTCTCATAAATTAATCTCTCAAATAACATAAAGAGAAAACAATGAACTACAAATATAATCCTGACTAGATATTTAACTATGCTATGCCAATTATAACATAAAGTGAAGTAATTAATTTCTGAATATGACTAACCAACTGAATTAAATTTGACTTTTTTAGTCTAGACAAAATCATTCATATAATTGGCTAAATAAATCTAAATAATTTTCAATAAAATTTTTCTACAAGGTTATTTTTAAACTATGGAATACGTAAGACAATGAATTTTTCAAAAGTTTTTCTATTAGCCCATAAAATATCATTATAAATCATTTGTCAAAATTTTATACATGTTACATAGACTTTTAAATGTTTGTTCATGAATTGTTGCATTTCATATTAAAATGCGGTTGATGAGAATGGCGTATAAGTTTTTAGAGTAAATATCATATAGATGAGCTCTACAGTTTTTTTTTCTTTGTATATAAAGAATACAAAAAGAAAATGGTTTATCGTCCTTAAGATTCGAAGGAATTTTAATACATCTCCAAATTTCAAATCTACCTGAGTAAGAAAAAGGCATTATTGGAATTACGTCTGTCATAACAATGTCTCAAAAAGTTTTGAGCGGAACAAAGGAAATGCGAAAGACATAGCATAGTTTGTATTTCTTATGATGTTATGATTCCCTTGTACTGAATAATAAATATATCAATACTTTATATATATTGCATATTGATAAATATTTTTTACATCAAATTCTTGGATTTCTATAAAATTTTGAAAATAATCCATACAGTCTATTTTTTTGTCTGAAATTGCTCATGTTTAATATTATTTTGAAACATTTTAATGACAATGATCTTATCTTATAGATTATTTAAATATTTAAAATAACTAATGTGATATACTACAGATATGTAAGATTACAATAATAATAGATAACAGCTATATTAAATAATTGATGAAATCTATACTACTATTATAAATGTGAAAGTTTGGATGGATGGATGATGTTAATCAGTCATGTCAGAACAGCTGATCGAAATTGGATGAAATTTAGCACAAAGAAAGATTACAGCCTAGAATAGAACATAGGTTACTATTTATAAGGTTAATTTTTTATTAATTAAAATCTAACTTTCTCGCCAAAAAATCTTCATTTCTTCACCACCAAATGAAAAAGATTTTGATTTGTTTTGTTTCTTTCCCACACGAATGAGTTTAGGCTTAGTATGTTTTTGACCCATTTTTTCCAAGCGATTCTGTTTATTTTATTAGTGTTTGATGCCTTTAAAACTAGACATTGTTATTTAATTTACCTTTCGAATTCCTTCTGAAGCACTTTTGAATAAAAATAAAGCATAATAAAGGAAATAAAAATTTCTATTCAGTATTGCATTACCCCAACTGGTGTAGAAAATTCACGCATGAACATGTGTTTTTAATGTGATTTTTTTTTTGCTTGACTAACCAGCAAAACGATTTTGAATAATTGGTTTGCTGTTTTGTTTTATATCAAGAACATATTGTAAATAAATTGTTTTTAGGCGAGTTGTGTGGGTTAAGCTGTAATAGACAGCCATTTGGTGCTTTACGAGTTTGATGATTTTTCGATAGCGCTTTGTTTGGTCGTCATTTGCCGTCATTTTTTATGTAAGTATTATGCGATCTTCCCTTAATTTCTATCCAGCTGAACGTATTCCTTCTGTCTATTTTCATTATTTTCGATCAAATTTTTTGAGTTCATTCCATTTTTCTGAGTTTTTTTTTTTTTTGACTTTATATATATATATTTCCGTTAATTTGCTGCAGCATTTATCGAAGCCTTAGGATTGGAAATGCTATTGCTGCCGTTCACGCCACATTCGGTCATTTCGTTAATATTTGGCGACAAACTATTTTTCTTTTTGGCTAAAATGACTGTATATCAAAGCTGTTCCGTTTTTATTTTTGTAATTTAATTGTATTCGTGTAAGTGACATATTTTTAGTATATGCTTATAATGGTGCATTTCTGTTAGCCGAGTGGAAACAAAAATCGTCAAATAATGTAGAATTCTGCCAAATTTCTTTGGCGATTGTTTGATTGAAGAAAAGTACCCTTAAAGTTTTTACATAGCTTTTAAGTAATTTTTCCCCACGCTAATGAGATTAGGCTTAACATGTTTTCGACTGATTATTTCAAAGATTCTGTTTATTTTCGTAGTGTTTGATGCATTTTAAATTAAAGATACTTTTCCGTTAGCCGGGGTCCAGCAAAAAATCATTAAAAAAATTGACGGAATTCTACATCATTTTTCGAATTTTCGCTGGCGAACTACCAAATTAAACATTATTAATTAATCGATCTTTCGATTTCTTCTGAAGTACTTTTTAAATAAAATGAAACAGAATAATTGAAATTAAAATTTTCTAATCTGCGTTGCGTTTCCCCGACTGGCATAGAAGCTTTGTCCCAAGTGGCGTTGAAAATTTACGCATGCATGATGGCATTTACACTGTGATTAGACCATCAGTTCTCACATATACACATCAAAATTTCCAAGCGGACAAAGTCGCAGGTAAAAGCTAGTATTATATACATTAGATATATAGCAGGCATTAATAATTTGTAAAATTTTAGCCGTGTTTTAGTTACAAACGAGTATTACTTTTAACTGTAACGTGAAATTTCTAATCACAGCATGGGTGAATGAAAACTGCGATATCGGAGCTAATACCTTTTATTCATTCTGTATTTTAGGTCACGAAAAAATAAAGCGTTCTATTTCATCGAGGATTAACATATAATGAAATAGGTTCTCTAACTTGTGATTCTGTGATCTGAAATCGGGAAAAATCAATCACTCGTAACTGAACATTTATGATCAATTAGTATATATTTAATTGCTTTTAATAAAATGCAAATTTTTGAAAAGAATGGTGAATAAGATATAAAATCTGACGTGAAATAGAATATTACGTGAACATACACGCTTCCAGAAGTTTTTAGACACATGTGAAGAAACTTCCTGTTCAAGGATATCCTTGACCTTGAGAAACTCCGCTATGAAAATATTGATATTATCTTTTATTAATTCCTAATTTAGTAAGGGTCTCTAAGGATTTATTGTTTAATAACTTACTCAAAGATGACTTACTCTCAGAAGCCTAGTGCTATCCAAAATATCTTATAATCAACAGATGAATATTTCACTTCTCTATTGAATACTTGATGGAAACATTGGACATCCAGGGACACAGGCCCATCAAACAATCAAGAATTTTTTGGCATCTTCAATAAAAAAAAACTCCACATTGCATTAAATGTCAATGCTTAGATGTATTGTGTATTTAGAGGAGTGGCATATTAAGAACCGCAAGTTTTCGATCATTACATTCAGTCGCAGTAGCCAAGAAAATTTATTGTACGCAAAAAGATTGATTACGCTTCCGTGGTAGAAATCGAATCTCCTTTTATTTTCTCTTATATAAAGGGAAGATTACGTAATCAACGAATTTTGATGATCGCTACGATTCTGATTTTTCAGTTCGAAATACATATTTTTTAAATCATGTCTATATATCAGCAAACACTATTATAGCAAAGCATGAATAGCTGAATGGATGAAATATGTCATTAAACGTATAAAGTGAAAATCCGAATTAAGTTTTCATTAAGTTAGAACTAATGTTTGGCTTTTGTTTGAGCTTTCGTATGAATGCAAGCGCAAAAATTGTTGTAGAATTTTGTATGTGATCTGTTAGTAAAATTATAGATCTGATTCAAATTTTGATTTCAGCTGGCCTTCAAAAACAAAAAACAAAATTCCAACAGTTCTTTTTTTTACTACACTAAAAAGCACAAAGCGCTGATGAGCGGAATTCCGAAAATATAAATCCCGGTACTGACGGCATTCATGAACTTATAAAGGTCAACAATATTGTGAGAGAAAAATTAGAAATAAATTATGATACTTTGAAATTGTATACAAATGGTGTATATTGACGAATGTTTACCAATAAATGCACGATAGGGTAGGAAAGACCATTTATTCAATGTTATACAGCCGTCAACAAAAATAATTGGAAACTTCTGCAACTTTACTGTTTACCATCAAATTTTTACAAAATTAGAATTTAAAAGCGTTTTTATAATAAATGAATGATTTACAGGTATAGCAGTATAATTGAATCATTTGTACCCCTGCTTGCATTTTTGTTATTGTGTCTGCGATTCTACTAATATTTATACTATAACTTATTATATACTATAAGTTATTATTTGATTTGATTTGCTTCACGTTTGTAAAGATAAAACTTTATCATCAAATTCTCGTTCATTATCTGATGTATGAAGCTTTAAAGTTTTGCACTTTTCTATATTAAAGTTGAGAATACAATATGAGAATGGAACAATAGAATAATTACCGCACTTCGTTTCATATACTTTTTTTAATTTTTATTCCATACGAATACATCCACTTGCTAATGACTTCAAGGAAATTATGGATATAAGATTCTATAATACTTATTCTATATACTTATAATAATTTATACTAAATTAAAAGTTAAAATGTAGAAAATGTTTTGGTTAGAATATTCTTTTGTTTTCGTCACTTATATTATTATGGAATTTGTTTTTATTAAATTTATGACTGCATTATGTAACAATATGAATGCATTGATTTATTAAGACTCGGTCATTTTTTAAAAATTTGAATCACATTAAAAATAAGTTTTTTTTTATTAAATTAAAAATAAATTTATCTTCTTAGTCTAAGCATATTTCAATAGCTTTCGAAGAAGTAAACATTCAAATTATAAAAGGAAATATTTTGTTCCATTTTTGGTTACTTCCTGAAACTCCAAATCCAAGACATTGCCAAATCAATGAATAAAATGTATCTACTTTTTACTTAAACAATATAGACATATATTAAATTCAACTTTTAAAAATAAATATTATTGAAAGCATGAAATGATACTTCGTGAACAATTTTACATAAATGTTTAAAAATTAAAATACAAGTTTAATTCATAATAGTCGTTTAACATTTACAAATTTGCTTAGATTTCTCATAATAATATTTAAAACATTCAACCTTCTAAGCCATTAAGTACTATTCTTGAAACACCAAAGCTGATAGAAATTTTTTTTGAGCATCGTTATAATCATTTGCATCGTTTTAGATATTTATTATTTTAAGGTCAAATGCACCATTTTGGGTGTTTGACCTCGAAACCCTAATGGTACCATAGAATCTTACTCTTTTATGACCTATGGGAGTTTTGATAGCCAAATAAATGACTTGACTTGGGGTATTTAATGATTAGCCAGTTTAATCTAGCCAGAATCTCGTTTAGTAATCAAGAAGCTGTCCCGCATATCTTGTAAATGACATCGACAATTTTTATTGTAATGGTCTTCTTCATAATGCATCATTGTGTGCTTCGCATAAAAAGCAACCAAATCCACTTTACATTTGCGTTACAATTTGAATCATTATAAGATAAATTTTACGTCCATTCTTTCGTATATAAAAACAATATAAACAGAATAAACATTCATAATGAATGAATTTTAACATCTGAGATTGCATACCAACAATTCAAATCAGTATCAAATTTTTGAATCAATTCTTCAATGGGAAAATGCAACGTCCGAAAAAGTATATTCATGAATAATATGAATATATTTTTGCTTTATATATATATATATATATATATATATATATATATATA
>JAOUZG010048486.1:3764314-3777581 GCA_026289955.1 Argiope argentata | reverse complement strand
CTTGTTTCAAGTAGCGCCAACTAGGGCCAAGAGTACGACTTTTGCTACACACTCATCTCATTCGCTTGCACAACCCCTTTTTACAGGGGGGCACATTCACACATCTCACAGATAGTACACAGAATAACAACCATGCCCGAACCAGGACTCGAACCCGGGACCTCCTGAACACGAGGCAGACGCGCTACCCCTGTGCCAGCAAGCCGGCACACGAAAGTATTAATTTCATTGCGGATAAAGAAATTGAATTAAAAATTATATATGTATTGAAAAGGAACAGAAAAAAAGCACTTATAGTAAACTTTATAGTTAATTTTTTTCTATTATTTTCTTATATTAGTGTAGCAGACTTTAATTCTTTAGTGTATTTCAAATAATTCACTAATTATAATTGATCATACACAAAAATACAACAGGAGGCTCCTTTAAGAACGAGTATGAGACGTTAGCGTGTAAGTAATAGAATTCTCCGTCCTGGTAGTGGTGCAAAAATCATAGTTTTTGTTCTTTTTTAATGTCGTGATATATCTGTTTAAGGAGGGTTCGACGAATGAGACGCGCATTACGAAATTTGTTTTGTGTTTATTTCAGGTCTCGGAAAGTTATGCCTATATTCGATTACCAGTTATGTCTAGTTAAAATTTACCAGTTATATTAATGACGGAGTGGCATATTCATTGCAATTATTATAAATCAAAAAAAGTTATTGAAAATTTCCAAAAGATTCTTTTTCTAAATGATTATAACGCTTCAGAATTTGTTTCTCCCTAAGGCTGAAAAAGATTTATTTTCGAAAATAATCTTTTTAAACTATTCGGAATAAGTTAGACTGATGAAATTTGCTTACCACACTAAAAAACGCGATTTTTATTAAATTTTTCGAAAGATCATTTTACGGGAAAATTGTTCATTGCTCCTTTTGAGTACATATAGACAAAATTGAAAAATAAGAATAAACAGAAAAAATAAACTTCACGTATAAATTTAATCACCAGCATCTTACCATTTATTTTTTTACCTTTTGTACCAATCTAAATTTTTGAACCAAATTCGTTCCATTGGGTTGCAGTATGCTACAGTTAAAAAAACAACTTAAAACCGAATTGACATAGATATAAAAAATTTGATAAATTTAAGATTTATATCAGATTCCGGTTCAGGTGGAATAAAATGTTCATAATGTATCCTTCATTTTTTATGAAGGGATACATTACTAAAACAATTGCATTGCATACAACTAATTTTAATAGTTAACATAGCATGTAACATTTCGAGTAAAATATTGAAAAATATTTGATATATTTCCGATCTTTGAAATTAACGTCCTATGTAAATTGCTATAGTAACATAAGAATGTTTACGCTATAAAATATTTTATTTCACATCTGACCATGCAAAGCATTTCCGCAGTAGTGAACCAGTTAACTGTAGAATTTATTTTTAAAGTCCCTTAAGTCCTCCTTTTTAAAGAGGCCATGCAACATATACACATCGAACGCAATACAAATGGTTGCATTATAAATATTATAAAAAAAGCCGAATAAGATTCTATTTCTTATTAGATAAAGAATTACACATCAACTATGATAAAATGAAGATTTGGATTGACTGTATACAAGTCGAATGCGCTTACTTGGTAATATATGAAACTGTATGCTTATACTATAGTATAGTTAGATTAATATTGAAATTACTTATTGTATCTTTGTTTTATTTTGCCTTGCTTGGTTAATTCATTGCTAACGATTTCTTTACATGCAAAAATAAAACAACTGAAGTCGGTTAGAATATTTCACATTACTCCTTGGCGGTCCGATGTCGTGTTTGACTCAACATTCAAAAGTGTGCATCATTTTAAAGTTTTATTTATTTATTTTTTTAAATTTAATAGTTAAAAGTGCCTACATAATGGTTAAGAGATGTAGATTAATTTTTTTCAAGGAAATTCGACTTAAAAGAAGTATATATATGCATTTCTCATATCAATAAACAAATCTTTCTATTAGGATAATAATTTTGTATCTAATTACTTTTCGGACTGCAAAGGGTTAAAGGGAGATAGATTGCCTCCATAGACACACAATTACTATATGCGCAAACAAAATCATAAGCTCTCATCTATGTTCTGTTCAAATGAGTTCCATCTATTTTATTTACAGGTAAGTTGTTTTTAATTAGTTCTATTATTATGAGTAACTTTATCTTTAGGTATGCGAAAAAGACTAAGGTTGATTTTCCTTCTAATTTCATTAAAGTAGTGAACTTTTATTCATTGTTAGCGGCAATCTTGCTCGCTAAAAATGACAAGAAAATAAAAAAACACAATAAAAGTATATAAAACCAAATAGCAACAAAATATAGTATTGACAGAGTTATAATATTATTTTACAATGTGGGGATTGAAGGTCGCGGTACGAACCTGCGACATTTGGGCTTGTAACCGAGTATCATACCGATCGAGCAAAAGGGACCCTTCAGCTAGAAGGATATTATGTGGCTTATAAGGATTGAGCTAGGCCCGAACTCAAAATCTTATGGTTAGTAGTCCAGTAACATATCCGTTGGGCCAAAAGTGCACTTCGGTCCGAGGGATGTTATCACGCTTATATGTATAGCAATCACCACAATAACAATGATACCATATACTTAACTGCGTACAATAGAAATAGAAGCAATTAATTAAAAATCAAAACACGCCAAAAGTCTAAGAAATTTTAAAGTTTGCTACAAGTGAGCTTATTAGAATTTGACTTCAGTAAAATGGGTTATAATGATTCTTGAAGCCCTAATTCCTTCTCATTTGACTCTTGAAAGTCAACAAAGTTATAAAGTCACTCTCGTAAAAATGATCTGAATTATTCTGAGGACAATTTTTGATAAGCCAAGGAAGAAAGGAATTTGGACAGTTCGTATCTAAATGCAACTAAAATGCCGGAAACTAACTAAAACTAAATGTAGTGACAAACATTTAGTAAAACTGAAATATCGAATGCGGGGATTTTAGTTTTAGTTAGGGGAATGTTTCGAAAAACTTGCAACACTTTTAATAAAGCTCTCACAATAAATCGCAATTAGACAGAAGACTACAATTTTTGTTTTATTTGGTAGTGCATCGATTTTTTTAAAAATATTCAGGAATAGTAGTATGAACCTATGCGAGATAAAAACATTATCCAAAATAGCATTAAATATTAAATATAAATTTTCTACAATAAATTTTATATTTCGAGTCTAAGTTTCATTGAGTTATCTCTGAGACTACGTGTAGGCCTAATTTCATGGCTGTAAATGCGATAGATTTGTTTAAGCATATCACGCGCATAGACACACATACTTCCTTTTATTAGCATTGCATATATTTTCCTGTGGTAATGCCTTACTTTATAGTTTAACCCTTAGCGGTCCGATGTCGAATGTGACTCGACATTCAAGACTGTGCATCATTTTGATATTTTACTAATTTATTTTTCAAATTTAAACGCCTACATAATGGTTAAGAGATGCAGATTAATTTTTCAAAGAAATTCGACTTAAAAGAATAATTTATGTACTAGCCGCCTTTGGCGACCAGTCGGTTCGCCAGTATTAATGCTCGCAAAAAATTTTCATATAATATTTTATGCAGCTGTGTCTCATAACAGGTTTTTCACCAAAATATTTTTAAACCAAACAAATTTTGATAATCATATAATTCATTTATAATATTATTTTCTTCAGATGTTCTCTTCATTGTACTACTCGTCTTTCTCTTTCTATCCGAGCAATGATTGTCCCGGAATTGATACTTTACTTAAATGGTGGAGGGAAAGGTCTAAAATTCTACGTTTTTATAGAATAAGGAGATTCTAATTTTCATAAATATAAACACACTAAACAAATAAAGACACAATTGGTTCTCAAGAGATGCGAAAATTTAAAAACAGCTTGGAAAATGCCGCGCACAAAGGAAATAATGGTGACACACACACACACCCTTTTCTTTTCTTTTTTTTCTTCATTATTTTTCTTTTTATAAACTTTTTCGCTTTGTTATTTTTTTTCTTCCCTGCCCAGACTTTATTTCGAGCAGGCATAGATTAAATATTCATACCGTCTAATAATAAAAACAACTATTTTCTTTCTTTTTTAAACATCCCGTTATCTATGAATGAAAACCAACTGACTTCGCGTATTTTTTTCTAAACAAATGATAATTTATTACTTCCTGCTATTTTACTCAGTTGGTGTGGGGGATGGAAATGAAGATTTTTGGCGGGAAAGTAAGAAAAGTGTCGTTTTAACAATTTTCCTAATAGTTTTTTCATTTTTTCTCTCCATAAGAACCATCCTCGTGTCTTAACGAAAATATTTTTAAAAAATTAGCCGAATCGGCCGAGCCGTTCTCCAGTTTTGCGCTTAGCAACGCATTTCGAGTTGCATTTTTATTAATATAGATATTTTTCACAGCAATAAACAAATCTTTGTATTAGGTGAATAATTGTGCATTTAATTATTTTTCGGACGACAAAGGGTTAATGCAAAACGCTAGTGTGAGTTTATTAGTTCCACATTTACATTATTATTATTTTTGAATTTTATTTATTAGTTTCTAATATAATTTTTGAATTTTATTTATTAGTTTCTAATATAATTTTTGAATTTTATTTATTAGTTTCTAATATAATTTTTGAATTTTATTTATTAGTTTCTAATATTTTTTTTTGAATTTTATTTATTAGTTTCTAATGTACCAGACTTTCTATTCAATTCCTGAAGATGCACTTCAAGATCAGCTAAGAAAAAGCGCTGATTTAAAGACTTGTAACACCTATGTCGTATTTTATTTACTTCTTCTTCAGTATAATCACTCAACTTATAAATAATCATGATGATCATCTGTTCGGAGAAATGGCGAGGTATTTCGTTCTGTATATAATGTTACAGATCATATTTATAAGAGTTAAGTTTACGACAGTTATCGAATTCATCATAAATAACAACGATCTGATATACACGTTATCAGTTTCCGGTGTTTATACGTTGCAAAATGATCTATAGAATGATATATCTACTGCAAAATAAATAAAAAATCTTTCAAAATGATTTTGTGACATTTATTAATTTAAAACGATTGATTAAATTTGAAAACTTTTTACAAATATTATAATTTTATCAGCTGACTGTTCAATTTTCCTTACTGTCTAATTAGATGACCCTGTTTTCGATATGAGTTCCCGTTTTTATTCCGCTGAGAGCACACAAGATCATTAAAGTGGTTCTATGTTGAATTAATATTTGTGTTGAATTATAAAACCAATAACATATTGAAGTGACTTTGGTGATGGTTATAACTTTGCTTATAAGCTGCAATTGTAATCTTTAAAACCATCAGTGTTCTTAGTATTTTATTCACTTTCATTCCATTATTATAAATAATTAGGAACGTTATCAATAACAGTTTAATTAATATTATCAATATTTAACCTCTAAATGGAGATAATTTATACAAATAATATTACAAAATTAAAATGCTAATAAAACGTCAACTGCATATTATTACTATATTTATTTTAAAAAATACAAAAAAAATTATACTTCTAATATGGGAAAAAATCTAGAAAACAAAGACAATCAAATAATTCAAGAAACAATATTTAATAAATTTTTAGAGCTCTGTTCTTAGTTTTACTTAAAGACCACAAAAAACCAATGTTTTATCGGAATTATTAATTTCTAGCAGTTTGAGTCAGATTTTTTATGTTAAACAACTCTCACAAATTAGAGTTTTAAAGTTTTGTATAAATATTTTAAATCTCGGTAAACTTGTCTTGCTAGATTATAACACAAGTTTCCGAAAATATTCGAAAAATACTAGGCTGGAATTTGACTTTTGCTCTACAATTGTGTGGGCCATAAATTTATTAATAAAATGAAATTTATTATTTATATTTTATTCCTTCAAACAATAAGAACAAGAAGAATAAGAACTATTTATTTCCTTCAAACAATAAGAACAATTTTCAAACGGATCTAGAGTTTTAATTTCAAGACCAATTCCATTATCCAACCCATTATGTACTTAAATTAAAAAAAAAAAAACAATATCACTTCTTGAGATTTTATTTAAAAAATGTACAAATAATTATAATAAAGCAGAAAAGCATCACATATGCATTATATTATATTATGGGCGTTTATAGTTTTAATTTAGTAATAGTTAAGGAATCTGAAAATTAGAGTTAATACAAGATTTTCATTAACATTTTCGAACTTTGGTAGATAAAAAAAATCATGAGAAAATTGCATTATTCTTTAAAAGAAGAAATAAAATGTGAGAATTTGTTTCCCTTTCGTTAATAATAAACTGAAAAATATATTGTACACTTTTGGATAATCACTCAAGAACTTAAAATATTTCCTTAAAAGTCTATTTATAAGCCGTTTTGCATTTTTTTTGTGCAAACAGTTGTATATAATAAAAGCAATGCTTTCAAATTCTAATCATTTTTTTAATTGAAGGAACGCTGCCATTAAATAAAATAGGTAATATTAAACATTTAATTCAATTCAAAGAGGTGTAAAAATAATTTAGTGTGCTAAAATAGGTTCCGATGTTCTGAGAGCAAAGGTTAAAAATACAATTAATTTTAACTGAAAAACAGAATTATTTTTTTTAAAAAAAATTCTATATTTATAAGCGTTTACCACAAAAGAAATATTTACGTATCAAATTTGGCAGCCTAAAAGAACTTTTAACGATTTTAACATTACCTATACCGCCCTGATATTCATGCTTGTAACATGCAAACTTACGAACATTATAAGGTTGAATAGTAGCAAGAAACAAGTAACTTTTAAATCACTGTGCGGGGTTAATCCGTTTTTCGAGAAAGATATCTGGTTTCTGCATCCATTTCCTAATGCAGAACTCCTTAATAGCATATCATTTCATAAAATAGCAGTAGCATTTTATGAAATAGCGCCTCAATAGCATTTCATAAAATTTATTCGGAAAGGAACCCTGTTTCAGGTAAATAATATTACCTCGTTATACATAAAATTATTGCAATGACGAAAATCACGGAAATGTTTTTTGAATTAAAATTACGAAATTACCATTTTTTTAAATTCATAGATGTAAGTTTCGTCCTACCTGAAATGAAGGTCAGTAAATAATAAACAAGCTCACGTGTCCGAAACCAAGCCAATTATACAAGGTAAAAATTCTCCCAAGGTTAGTTAATCGGATTGTAGAATTTCAGTTAGTCAGTCCTGTGGTTCTTAGAAGAGAAAGGTTTCTTTCCTTTTCATATCTAACTTGCGATGTGCGGTTTATTCCCTTAGTGTTTTGAATCAATGTCTCAGGGAACTACGATTTAATGAAAAGTACTTTTCCAAATCTCAAATATTATGGTAAGTTCCTCATTTAAAAACTTTTTTAACTCATGTAAGAAATAATTAAACATATCGCTGACTAATTTTATGCTTATTATCTTGGATACGGGCTTTTTTTCTTTCACGTTAAATAGTGAATAAATAAAAAATTAATATTTAACATTTAAATTATTTTTCAATGAGTATTAGATACCTTCTAATTTTAATTTACTTTATCCCCTTATGTATTTATTTTATAGAATCAGATACACATCGTTTTGTCTATTTTTAAATATATAAAATGAAACCATTCAAAGATGACGTAATTCGTACAAAAACTATGCTGAATATATTGTAAATAATCTAAAGAAATTTAAATAAAATCAATACAGAATTCCCTTCTCAATAAAAAAAAGAGGTGTTGCTAATTTGATTATACTAGATAATTCAATGATAACACTGTTCAAAAGAGAATTTAGTAAGCGTATTTTGACATTTACTGGTATAACATTAAAAAAACCTAAAGTTAAACAAACTTTTGTAATAAAATTAGAAAACAACGGTTTTGTTTATATTTTTTGATAATTGTTATCAGAATATTTGCTCCAAAATATTTTGACACTTAAGTAATAATAATAATGAATAAGCTTTTAATCTGGTAAAGGAAAGATTTAAAAAATAAATGACAATTCTTATGAATCCGAACCGGAAAGTTATACACTTGCATGTATAACTTACATGTTCTTAATGATATCGAAAAGGAATATGAAATAAATTTAGAAATGCTGATAAAATGATAGTGAGTTACTTTTAAGAAGAATCTTTTCATGTTCAAACGGCTGTAGATTTGATAACTGAGACAGAATACTCAAATGTCTCACGGCAAATCTATGTAAAGATTAAGACGACATGCTTTTCAAAATATACTAACATCAATGTAATTAAGAAGTAGGTGCTTAAATAGTGATTAAAAGGCACCCAGAAATTATTAGATCTACTGAAAGTTAATATTAATGATACAAAAATAAGAGCAATGGTGTAAAAATGGGCATTTTTAATAATTATTTTTGAAGCTTCAGAAGAGTAAGTTCTTATTTTGTAATCTTATTTTTCAGCAACACTTTCCTGTAAGCATTTACATAAAGCAAAATTTCTTTACAAATTACTTGAAAAATATTTTTAACCTATTTAAAACTGATTTTAATTAGATTTTTCAAAAGAAATAAAAAATAGAATTCTAAGGTTACTGAAGAGTTGTTGAAATAACGGAATTCCCCAAATAAAAAAAATTAAGCTCGTATATTATGATGTTTATTATCAACTTGATAGTGAAAACAAAAAGGTCATAGAACGTAGAGTTATCATTCTAGTCATCTATCACATCATATCGAATTGCATTAGGAAATAAGTCCAGCTTTGTGTACAGTTCATTGGCAGATATAACTATAAAAATCTGACACCATGGGAAAAATCGAAAACAAACATCCATTTAACCGCTAGATGAATATATACGAACGAAATTGAACAAAATTATTTAACCACTTCGCATACAATGACGTGTCTGACATGCGCATCGAATTACTGAATTTTTATTTTGAAGTCTACAATTAAGCCAAAGAATTAAGTATTTAAATACGAAAAAATCGATATGAAATGATTTGGTATCCCAAATTCTCCATATATTATTTTTAAAAAGCAAATTAACAATAAATTACCAAATTAGGATGAGTTATAAGAAAATTAAATAAATTCGTATGCCAAGTGGTTAATGTCGGATTATAACATATAAATAATTGTACCGATCAACATAACTTAATCTCAAGAAAGGAATTAACTATTATTTATTGCAAATCTTTGCAATGAATAAAATTTTTTACATGACTCAAAAATAAATATTTCTATTAAATTAAGCCCTGGAAAACATTTCACAGTAATATTCCATTACTTTTATTGTATTATTATTTTCATCATTTCTGTTTTCTAAATTCTAATTGTTCTAAAAAAATTATTTGTTCTACTCGAGGTATAAAAAAGAAATTCGGATTTACATTATTTTGTACTTATTCGCATTCTTCTACTGAATCCAAAATTTGATTTATCTGCCATTTTGAGGTAAAATTAAGGTGAAAAGTAGTGTATTATATGCCCATATTACTTGAGTTGTATAATATGCCGAAAAGATAGCCAATAAAGGATGGTAGAGGATTCTGTTATTAAAAACAAAATCAAGTACTTTCACCTAGTTTAATTTATTTATTCCATTCACTGGATCAAATTCGATTATTTTTAATGTGAATGTTTTTTTCCGTTTAGTCGGTTTTCAGCATTTTTAGAATCGAATTTCGAATTGACAAGCAATTTAGAGAAATGAATAAATTTGTCCTGTATTCGTGTACGCCCCTTATGACGTGATTTCTTTATAACATATGAGAGTTAGCGATTCTTATATCTATCTGTTTAACAACTCGTGTTTTTGAATAATCGTGATACCCCGAACAGATAGAATAACACATATTCAACCCATTGATAGATTGACATCAAAATATGATACATAAATGAAATTCGGACTTTAAAATCTTAGGGCATGTTTCATACATTTAGTTTAAGGTTTTAAGTATTGAGCCCTTCAAAATCAAAGGATTCGATCAAAAGTAGACACATTTGTATAAATCTTTGAGTAAAAATAACAAACTGAGTTACAATCATCAAACAATTTTTTTTCTTGTTTTACAGATGCATATGTAAAATTCGGAAATAATTTTTTGGATAAATTTTTTTTGTCTTTTTTATGATTGCAGTGCGTAAGCTGTACGTACTTCTTACATGCAAAAATAAACAGAAAGAAAAACATGAAAGAACCTCTTCTGAGTAAATTTATGAATTATAAAAACAATTATTATGCGACAGATTAATTATTCCAGGTGCAGGAAATTTTATATCAATAAATCTTTTTCAGGTTAAGCGTAACAATATAATACAGAATCTTGTAATATTTCAATGCATAAATTTTTAAAAAAATATTTCAAAAATAAATAAAAGGATTGTTCCTCTCCAATCCTAAAAATTTTATAACATTCATAACGAATATGAAATGATCAAACTGTCAGTTAAAAAAATATGTTCTTCATTATTCTCAGAGACAAATAACTTTTCTCTATCTCTCTTTTTTATTTCAAAATTATAATTTTATATTTTGTATAATTAAACATAAATGAGATGGAAAAATCATTTTTATGGTACATTCACTTTACTTCGTATTATTTACACCCACATTAGTTTCTTCCTATTTTTCTAAGCCTCTTAATCTGAATGTATTTATAAAAATTCCTCAGTAACGGTTTTTATGTTTGTTTTCTGGCGAAAGCTAATTCAACGAAACGTTTCATATAATGCTATGTATCTGTGGAATATTTTCTGACAGTAGATCACTTTACCGCTAAGAATAGTATATTCTATTAGTCTCGGTTTTTGAAGCTATTGTGAATGGAGGGAATTCAATGTAAAAAAAGAAGAGGCAGATACGGAAAATAAGCCTACGTATGTGTAAATGAATAAATAAATAAATAAAAGTTAGGAATGTGTAACAAAAGAAGGTATAAAATGCATAATTTATTGTTTCGTTGAAGAAACGATAAGCTGGTTTTATTTCGATTTTACAGCAAATACGATACTAAGAAAGAAGTAAGTAAAAATACCTCCGTATTTTGAACCTTTTTATTTTGATTTATTCCCCCCCCCCTCCAAATATGCCAAGAGAAGAAAGTATAGATTCTTTTTTCTTTTTTGCTTTATTTCAGCTTAAATGATTCATTCCGCGAAAATAATTCTAATTCGTTTTAAAAGTAGTTAATTTTCGTGTCATATTTAGATTAATATTCGAAAAACATTCCTTTTTTTTCCTTGAAAACGAAATGAACGTTTCAATTCATGCAGAAAAAAACGAATGAAAGTTTCAATTTCATCGTATACTATATAATTCTAATAACTAAAATTCCATTATTTTTACATGATTAATTATTTATAATTCATTTCCTCGTCTTATAAACTTTCCATCTCTCGTTTTTTGAAAAAAGATTATCCCTTGATTTTATTATGACACTCATTAAATCCCTCTTTTATTATTTAACTCACTGAAAAAATATATAAAAAATTGTAAAAAACAATGTGTCTAACTTTTGAAAAAGAAAGCTTTTTTACTTATCTATATCATAGAATTATCTTTATTTCTACATAATTTTGATTTTTAAAAAGCCAAAATTATAATGAATTGGAAAATGTGATTGATTTCATTACATCAGTGGAATTCAGACAATGATATCCATATTTAATTAGCTTTTTACTATCAGGCAGAGTAGAAGCGGCATTAAAGATATCGTCCGTTTCATACCAGAAAAATTAACATGCAAATATTCACTTTTGGTAAGATCACTTTGTACTGTTAACCTCTGAGTATAAACATTCGCATTCCTGACAAAAAGTAAACATCAAAATAAATGATCCAACCAATGGATTAACTCAATAAATGAAAAATTGATACAGGCATGATATCCATACAACCATAAATATATAATCTTCTTGATCTCTCTTATCATCGGAGTGAGAGTTTAAGAAATTTTTTTTGAGATGTTGACATCTGGTATCTAGGTGATAACGAATGCGCAACCCTCCAACGTATCTCTCCTAACACGGAAAAAATCGATCCTTTTGGGAATTGATATTTGATTGTTAGATAATAATTGAAATAATGAATTTCATTGAGATAAAATCACTATTTGTAAGCTCGTCACATATTTCCAGAAAATAAGATTAGCAGAAACTAAATTTCTGAAGTAAATCAGCGTGATTATATTAATGCAGATATTAGGAATTCTCTACAAACTATATCTTTAAACAACTAGTAAAGAACTAGAACTAGAAATAACTAGTATATAACCGGGGAAATAATATAAAAAAACAACTTTTTAAAATCAATTCCTACTTAGGTTGTCTGTGAAAATTTTATTTTATTACTTTTTATTAAATAATTACAATAGTTGTTGTTGTTGTCGTAGTGTTCCACTTTACAACTAAAGGAGGGATGCAGTAGATTCTGAAGGTATGACCCCTGAGCACCGGAGGGCAAAAGTCTGACTTCTAGCTCACACACGTCTCAATCCTTTTTTACGAGGCCGACTTCATTCATGCATTTTCATTCATCCATTCACAGATCGTAATTGAGAACTATTACATATGACCCAATACCCCCAGTGATATTACTCCCCAGATGGAGAACTTCGTGAACACGACATATTTAACATGCATCACACACCGAGTCTTCGATTGGCAGGTTCGAACTCGCAACTCAAGAAATGAGAATCCAACGCCCTACAAACCAAGCTATCTCTGCCAAACAATTGTAATTATAATAAATTATTGATCAAAAAATTATAATACACGGCCAATTTTCAACACCAATTGTGGCAATGCAAAATGCGTGAATTTTCTACATCACTTGGGGTAACGCAATACAGTAACGCAATTTCTAATTTTCTTCATCCTGTATTATTTCAATTCGAAAGTGCTTCAAAATGAACCCGAAAAATCGATTAAATAGCAATGTTTGATTTTAAATGCATCAAACATTAAGAAAATAAACAGAATCGTTTTTGAAATAATCGGTCTAGTGTTAAGCCAAACTTCATTGCCGTGGGGGAAAACTTATTGAATTCGTTGCTTATTTGGCGATGGAGAAATGAAGATTTTTGGGGAAAAATTAGTTTTTACTTAATTAATAATAAATTAATTAATAAATATTTGAAGAAACTGTATCAACATCAAATGTCATAGACTACAAATTTTTAAAAAATTACGTGAACTTGATTGGATGTGTAAAAAGTATTTTATTAACGATTGAAAATTTGAACAAGATATATAT
>JAOUZG010048486.1:3750142-3763914 GCA_026289955.1 Argiope argentata | reverse complement strand
CATTATATCTCGTTTGATTGACTTTTATCCATAAATGTTATTATATAAATGATTTTTATGTAACCATTTATAAATTACAGTAATATTTGATTAAATTTCCATTTTGCTTTAGCTTTTTAAATTTTTATCTGTTTTGAATGTTAAAAATCTTTGCATACTTGAAATGTATTAAGAAAACTTTTAATTATTTTATTCTAAGAATGTAATAAAAATACAAAATTATATATGCATCCAAATACATTATATAATGTTTCTCGTTCAGATAAAGTAAGTGCTGAGACAAATAAAAAGTAAAATTTCCCTGTAATATGGATTAAAATGCCGTTCTAATTCAATTTACGCATTTTCTTCACGTTTTGTAGAAGGAAGAATATCACTGTGTAAGAAAACATTCCGATATAGAGGGCAAATTTAAGTTTGTCACGTGATTTTGAAATATGTGAGTTATTTCTGTTATTTTTAAAGGAAATTTTTCGAAAGAAATGCCAAGAAAATATATTTAAAAAACTTTTTGTCTTTTACCTTGGTCATATTGAACTATTGCTTAGAGTTTAATAAAAAAAATTGAAAGGTTTACCTTATATGATTGATTTGAAATTTATATGTGAATTGGTGTTTGAATTATGAAATGACGCGGTAAACTTAAATATTTAAAAAAGAGTTTTTATGATTCACGACATTTTCATGCTAAGAAGTGATAGATTTACTTAGGATTTACGAATGCTTTATTTCAGAATGCCTTCGTCGCCTTAGAACTGATAATTTATTTTTCCTTTAAAAAAAACACCAGTTTCCTTCTTTTTTTGTGCTTGGTTTCTTATTCTTCGTTCTTCATCATTGTTTTCTTCCTTCTTTGCTAATAATTCATAGCATACAATAGTGATGAAAGTTTTATAAGGACAAGGGAATAAAAAAAATTTGCTATTTGAATTGGTAAACACATGGATGGTCGACTCGACTGAGATATTCTCGAATTACAAATACAGATTGAGAGATGGAAAAAAATCATCTTGAATAGAAGCGTGTAGAAATTGACGCATTATGAATTAAGGAAAGGAATTTGCATAATGTACTATAGTAAATCCATGCGAACTTTTCGCGCATTCATAGTTTCTCTGACCTACGTCATCTATTCGAATAATTAAATCTTTTGTTGAGAGGTTGAAATTTAATAGCTGTGAAAGCTTTTACACTTGTATTTCTATGCAGACAATAATTGCGATCAGGATTGTAAATACCTTCAATTTTTTTCGTTGTTTTTTTGTCATTTTAATGCAAAAATATATTGAATACTAAATTTCAACAACTCATGATAAAGCGATATAGATTTCCCATAAACAAATATAGAATTGGGCTAGTAAATTTGTCCCTGCGATTTATCAACAGAAATTATCTTCTGATAATTTGAGTCATGGTTGCATCGCATAATACGAGATTATTTCGTAGAAAATCAAAAAAAAATTGCATTGAAACATTTTTTTGTCCATTGATTTAGTTTTTCTCGACCTTTAGGTCTCTTTCAATATCACGCTGAAACGCCTAATTTACTTGTCATTGTTATAGTTGTTCTTTTACTCTTTACTCAAATCCTAAATAAGCAACTCATTTTAACATAAACTCATGTTAGGTCAGCAGTCGACAGAAATACTATCCACTATTATCACTTTCATCTCTGTAATATTTATATTAGTTGGATATGAAGTATATTGTAAAAGACAAATTAAAAATAAATATTTTAAAAGCAATAAAGAATTAAATGGCATAAAAAGAAGGATAAAAAGGGAAATGAGGAATCTGGTCTGAAGACTTTTTTAAGAATCACCATCACACAGGGATTCAAACCAGAGATTTTTTCTGTGAGGTGTCTGACTTTCGTTCAAGTATAGATGCATAGTGATCTGAAAATCCTAATAAATTGCAGTTTTTGAAGATAAGAATTAATAACAAATAAATTAAAATTAAAAATTACTCAATAAAAATACGCAAAATAATTTTTTCAATGTTCAAATTTAAACAAGGCTATAGCAAAGTTTAATTTAACAAAACTACAAAAAAAAACCTTAAATCATAAAAAAAAAACCAAGAATTATAAAATCAAAGAACAAATCAGTTTAAAGTAAATGTTCCATTATAATTTTATGCAGAAAAAAACACCTAAGAGTTTAGACCTTAATCACTGGAATATATTGGAATATGAAATAATATAAAGGATTTTTATTTCAAATTTTAGATTATTGTTTCTTATCATTCGCCTGAATTCTTATATCAAAGAGAAAATGAAAGCTGAAAATTGCTTATCCATCCACTTTCTTATAAAAATATCCACTCTCATAAAAATGCAATTTACTATACATATAGTCAAACATTTGTAAATAAAATCTCCAATAATTGTTTTCTGAAAGAAAATTCGAGTACCATTTTTTTTTTCGATTTTGTCCAAAAAAGTAGAATATAATATTTTACCAAACATTTTGAGAGAAAGTAAATAAGAAATATTATAAGTAAAACATTATTTCAATCTTGTTTAAAATTAAAATTATATTATTAAGATTGTTTAAAATTCTTATGAATGTTTAAGAATTACTTCTTTAGATAATTAAATTTTAGGAAGAAATGCGCAATCATATAGTTTTAAATGCCTTATGCTTTTGTAAATTTTGTTTTGACTTACAGCTATTTGATTGTTTTTTTTGTAAATTTTTTTATTGTGCCAATTATTTTTGAACTATATTTATCCTAATACAATGAGAAATATTCTTAAAAAAATAATATTTTTTTGCTGTCTTTCCTTTGTTGTATTTTATGATTATAATTATCATTGAATGTTATTATTAATTTTTTCTTGAATTTGTTACCACTTAGTTTTTATCTCAGGGGATCAAAATTCCATAAAATTTATTCATAATTAAGTTCTGAAGTTTCTGATATATTGAATTGTTAACCCTTTAAAATTTCAAAATTCTGTGTATTCAGATAGTGAGTAAAAATCGAAAAAAGAACAAAATATGTATTGAAAAAACTATTAAACTAAAATTCCTTTTTTTAACCTAATATTTTATCCCTATATTTAAACACTTTTTAAATTAAACTATTAGAACTATTAGAATGTTATAAATTTTTTAAACATTATACACATCTACCATAAGTTGAATTTCATTTTTCCATCTCATTACGTTTTTAAGTTATTGTGTTTAAATGCATACGACCTTAAAGCTTGTTGACGGTTTTCGTCCAGGACATTCCATAATTATAAACAGGAAACATCATTCAAAAGAGCTCTAACTGACTTTTGCACTATTTGCAAGTAAACGGTAGATGGTTATATACGAGAAAATAAAAAAATAGCCTTTTCAGTAAATTCTATGAAAATGCTCTGTGCCAAGCGCCAAAAATGAAATTTAAGAATTTTTCAAAAGAAATTCTTAAGAAATCGCTATTTCTAAGTATTCAACGCCATTAAACGTCTTGAGGAAAAGTTAATGCTTTTTAGAACTCCAAGAATATGTGTTTTGTAGCACAGTTTCTAGTACTAACCTTTGTCTAGACTGGTTATTTAGTAGTATTAAAGCGTGATTGCGGAAATTTTAATGTGTAATTCTCTCTAATTAAGACTCGTATATTTAAAGCGGATTCCAAATATTAGATAATTTTTTAAAAAACTGATTTATTTTTTTCCAAATTAAGGAATTTAAAATAATGGAAATATTGAAAATCACTGTCTCACAACACAAAGCACTTTTATTTTATAAATTTCATTTTAAAAAGGTATCGTTATTTATTATCATATCAAAACATGATGTTGATTTGGTAATGAGGCTTGCGGAATTAACAAAAATCCCTAGACGAAAAATAAAATTTTTATTATCTAACCAAGCATCTCAAAAAATAAGCTTTTAATAAGCAACTAAGCAATTTTATTAATAAGCAATTAAGCAATTTTTTAAGCGTTGCAATTGCACTTACAAAAGCTCTGATTTTAGAAAAAATTAATTACTACAGCATATAAAACCTAGAAAAATGTCATTTTGAGCACGTGATTCTATTAAATGAAATAAATAGAAAATTTGATATTTTTTTAAACCATAAATGCGAGACAAAAATTTTTATGATTGTTTGCAAAGCTAAAGTTACTAATTCAATGAAACAAATAAAATAAATAAAAATATAATTTAACTTGCACGAGCAACTGGTGCTTCGTTCATTCAAGAAATTATGTTCTGATATGACACATTGAAATATGCATAGCATATTTCATTTTAATCTTCTTTTTAATTCTTACATTCAAATAATTTTATGCATTATTTCTTTAAATATAAAAGAAATACTTAAATTATTCTTGGAATCATTCATTATTATTAGCATTATTTTTATCTTAATAAATCATTTAGATACACAGAATAGATTATTAGATCATTCAATAAATCATAATGATTATCATTGTTTCCTTATTTTTTAAAATTCGATAAATTTGATCTAACATCACGGATTAATATCTCTTAAGATCATCACCATTCTGATTTAATACAGCAAATTTTTACCATAAATATCAAAGTATTATAAAAATTGTATTATATTTTAGAAAATTGTTAAATATTTTTAATCTGATATTATTTAAAAGAACTTTTTATAATAACTTTTTTGGCAATGAAATTGTATGTTCATATGCATATGTACTAATGCTTATTAATAAAAAAATCCTGTTGGAAAAAATTACTCAAATATTAATTAAAAAGTTTTTTATCAGAAAAAATTTCAACTTTCATTAATCAGCATTTTATATTCAAGAAATTTTACCAAATGTCACTTAATAATTAAAAATTACTTACTTGAAAAGAGTTGTTGCTTTTGGTTTTCCATAATTAATCACTGATTCTTAACCTAAATTCCATTTGCATTACAAAAAACAACAACAAAGAATGAAAAGAAAATTCTAAAGCAAACGATTTTTAAGAGAAATATAAAGATAAAAATTTACAATGTTGCCAAAATAAAAAAAAAGTATAAATAAAATAAATACTGTAATATTTCAGCAGGCGATACTTTTTTCATCGTAACTAGATATATTAAGGACGAAATTTTTTAATAAAAAAAATAAAACTCTGGAAAACAACTTCAATTAATGGCTGATCAAATTATGACAATGAATTGATCAAATTATGACAATTTGCTCCTAACAGCTAATATCAAAATGAACAGAAAATTTTGTTTTTTCTTACTAAATGCATGAATATATAATAATACATTAAATTCTTGAATAATAAGTAGGACTTATCACTTAAATAAAATACCTATTTCTAACCTAAGTTAAAATGGTTTTTTGCAACAGATTATTATTATAATAGTTTCACAAAATTTAGTTTTCTGTAAAATTCAAATTTGGGAAACAATTTATGGTCATGTGAACACAATCAAAAATATTTAATTTTATTATTAGTTAGAATGGCAACATCTGTGCAAATATACGCATTTTTTTTAAAAAAATTAATATTTCAATGGATAATTTGAAAAAATAGTACTTGATGTTGTTTTAGACTTAATTCTTTCCTTTTTATTTTATTTTTACAATTCATGTTTATTTATAATTACGTTTATACATAGATTAAAAAAATGCTTTCAATTACACCATAACCTACTTGTGTATAACGCAGTAACTAAAACAGTAAAAACTATTGCTGTAGAATTTGTTTTCAAATATTTTTTGTAAAATTATTGAAATTAAATAAAATGTTGTACTAAAGACAAATTCCCTACCGAAAAGCTCAATTTTTATGTTTAAAATATTTCTCATAATATAACATGTTAGAAAGTCGAAATAAAACAGACAATCTGGATTTCTTTTTAACTAAAGACATAATAAGATTTTTGAAAAAAAAACATTTTAGTGAACATTTACTATTTAGGAAGAAACTATTGCTAAATTAGTAATTCAAGTTTCAACAATTTGCATTAGCGATATGACAAATTTTTTTTAAAAATAAATAGAACAATCGCTTTAATTACGAGGAAACCAAGTACAAGAAAAAGATTAAAAGGACATCTACTATGCATATTTCAACGTATAATGTCAGAACATAATTTATTGAACGGCCAAGCACAACGTGCTCGTGCGAGTTAAATTATATTTTTATTAATTTTCATTGATTCATTGAATGAGTCACTTAAGTACTACAAACGAACCAAAAAAAACTTTGCCTCGCATTTATTATTTAAAAAATATTCCTCTTCCTATTTATTTTATTTCATATAATCACGTGCTCGAAATGACATTTTTTAAATTTTGTTTGCTGTAGTCATTTACTTATTTTTTTAAAAATCAGAGCTTTTGTAAATGGAATGGCAACGTGATATTAAAAGGTGATTTTTTTATATGCTCGTGCAGATAATAAAATTTCAATTTTTCGCTTAAGGTTTTTTCTGATTTTTCGTCTACATATTTTTGTTGACGCTCATTCCCAAAATAACATCATGCTCTAACATGATAATAAATCTAAAAACATTAAAAAATTTCTTAAATTTAATGAAATTCCACAAATTTTCAAAGCTATTATCCCACTAAATTAGGAATAAAGAACAGAGAACAATTTGAACGACTATTTTTGAAAAGGCATTATTATATACGCTTACATTTCTTTTAATATAATATTCAACAGTTGTTTATGAGAATTATGCCAAATATAATGAGTTTTAATAACATTTATGCTGCAAGTGCTTATTCTTTGGAGCGGCATTCTTTTCGTATAATATTCATATGAAATTGACACACGCACTTGCTTGCACAACCCCTTTTTACAGAGGTACTCTTTCATACACCTCACAGATAGAACGGACTGTTAAAAAACAGGACTCGAATCTGAGATGCCTAGGTGACGGGGAAGAAGCCCTACCCTCACGCCAGGATACCGGTACGCGTAGTCTTAATCGTCTTTAACCACTGACTTTTCATTAACCAATGGAAAAGGTTTTCAAGTGCAATAAACTCTAAAAAAAGTATACCCAAGGTATGGTAATTTTCTCGACATTAAGAGATAAAATTTGATTTAATACAATGTAATAAAGTAATGTCAATAAAATAATTTAAAATGCGTATAACGAATGACTTATATGTTTCAAAGTCAAAATAACAAATTAACTTTCCAATCTGAATAAATAATATAATTCAATTATGAATTACAGAAAAACCTGTTGTGCACACACACATCCTTTGCAAGAAATTTAAATAAATACATAGCCTTTTTTTTTGTCAAGCATGACACATTTTCACAATACTTTGTTTGCATTAACTTTACTATTGATTGCATATTGATTATAATAAATATATTATAAAATTATTGATAAACTTGATTTATAAAAATTTTAGAATATTTAAAGCCGGAAGTAGAGTGGTGTTAGCAAAACACTGCCACAGGGCTCAACTATTCTACTATAGCAAATTAATTTAACTTAGAACTTCTATTTGACTAGTCTAATGAAATCCAAATAAAATTTCGATTTTTACAATTGCATGCAAAATTTATACTATACTCGATTGAAATAATTCAGTGCAATCGATTATGTTTGTATATTTCTAAAAAATTTTGAAATATAAATAACAGGTATTTTTTACACTTTCAGCTGTTCTATTTCTTTTTTAACTATTATTTCTAATCCTTATTTCTGCGATAATAATGCCACTTTTTTAACATTTTGATATCAATTAACCCTTTGTTTGCAATTCTGAAAGAAATGAATCAAAGTAAAAAAAATAATGATAATGGCTTCTTTTTGGCAAACTTGCATGTAAAACAAAATGTCGAATGAAAACTTTCAGTCCACAAAAACCAGGAAATTTCAACTTCTCGACACGAAACTATTCAAAACTCTCTTAGTGACGACAAAATTGAAGTGCTGTATTTAATGAGGAAATGTCGGTTGACCACACAATCAAAAATTAAGTGAGCCATCAATTGTTCAAACGAACCTGACCGCGATGATGGTTGTGAAGTGTTTTTTGCGTCCTCCCAATAGAATTACGATCCACAAGCTCCTCTTAAAAACTTTTCACTCTCAAAATACTGATGTAATAAAACATGAAAGATGTGAGAAAATAAACTCAAACGATAATATTAATAATCCTTAAAATTTAGCTCCTAAAACCTCAGTTTCTTTGCATTTAAATATCGTGCGTTCGTTTTATTAGAGTAATAATAAATCCACTTTTCGGAACAGTTGAAAGCCAGTTTTTTTTTCTTGCTTTATCGCCGCACGTCAAAAAGTTATTTAACTTCCTTTCCTTCCTCTTGTCCCTCAGAACTGGTAGGAGTGTTCTGACTGAGCGCTCTTCTCTCCTCCTCCTCATCATCGCCAACAGAGATTTGTCATCTTTTTTACATTTGGATGAGTCGCATCGCTCAGCTCTGGATATGAATTTGGTTAACCATCCTCAAGTTTTAGCCGAGGAGCAGAACTTGGTAAGAATCGTTGTTTTATTTTTTTATACCATTGTCTTTCGTTTTTGTTTGTTATTGTTTTCAATAACTTTGAGAAATAAGTTCGATTGAAATATAACAACTTTAATAATTCGAAACCAAAGGGATTAAAATAAGGCTTCTATTGGAATTCTATTTATTCAGAAATACGGATTAAAATAATAAGTTTTCTAAAAAAGAGTGCATTAAGAAAAAAAAGCACACAATTAATGAAACCAAAACATCAATAAGATTATTTCTTCTTAACGATGATGAATATTGCATTATTAAACACTTTAAAATCAGAATAAATAAATTGAATAAGGATTATAATTAAGTATTTGAATTATTTAACGTTAATTTTTTATTAAAATAACTCTTAATAAAAAGAAAAAACGAAATCTGCTATGCATATTTCAGTGTATCATGTCAGAACATAATTTCTTGAATGGCCAAGCACCGCGTGCTCGTGCAAGTTAAATTGTATTTTTAATCATTTTAATTTTTTCATTGAATCAGTTACTTAAGTATAGCAAACGATCCAAAAAAACTTTGGCTCTCATTTACTGCTTTAAAAAATATCACATTTCCTATTTATTTCATTTCATATAATCAAGTGCTCAAAATGACATTTTTCTGGATTTTATTTACTGTAGTCATTAACTTATTTTTTAAAAATCGGATCTTTTATAAATGCAATGGCATCCCGTTATTAAAAACTGATTTTTTGAGATGCTGGTGCAGATAATAAAATTTTTGTTTTTCATCTACGGATTTTTGCTGACGCCACAAACCTCATTCCCAAAAAAAACATCATGTTCTGACATGATGATAAAAAATTGTAAAATATTTAATAAATATAAGTTATAAATATAAGCTGAATAAATTTAATAAAAAAACATAATATTCAGCTTTAATAATAACAATTGTGCAAAAAGTATGATTTGTATATAATTAGAAAATGTTTTTTGTTTACTCTATCATCGCAACCATATTATATTGGATTCAGTATTTAAGTTTTCAATGTCAGATTTTTTAGACATTTATCTCTTAAGATTTTAAATAACTGGACATGATTTAGTTAAAGACATTTTTGTAGTCTCTGGAATTGAAGAAAGAAGAAACTTACTTTTGATCGTTTATAAAATGAGTGTTTGTTTGCTCAAATTACATACAGACCCTGTATAACAGTCAGTATCAATTTTTTCCAAATGAATTCCGATAAAATGGTAATCAAAGTCATAAAACCACTTCCTAGAAAAAAGTGATACACATTATTCGAAGAGTTTATGATCCAATTATAATTAGATGTATATATTACTCTAAAATTTCTTCGCAACTTAATACAGCGAAGTTTAACTGATCCGAAGCTGATAGAACCACAATAAAAATTTGAGATTCAAATATTGTAATTCAGAAAATCTGTGTCTTTAAAGTTCAACGAGAAAAAATGATAATTTTTTTAATTAAAAGTTGCAGAAAAGATTCATTTTTGTTATTTAATAGCTTTATTGAATAATATATGACTAAAAAAATAAATAAGGTATTGATAATCATAATAAAAAAAATGTCTCAGCTCTAATATGCATTCATTCTAGTAAAAGATTTATAAAATTTATATAAATAAATAGTATGAAGTACTTTGAATACAGTAATTGGGAAATTAAATTTTACACTAAAAGATTACTTCTAAAAAGTAACAGTTTACTTCTAATAAGTTAAAAAAAGTTTTTAATGATGAGCAACATTTGATTATTTCTTATTTTTGAAGTTAATAAAAGTTAAGTAAAGATCTTTAAATTCATACATAAAAAAGATGCTAAATTATTTTAATAATAAAAATCTGAAAAATCAAATTTTTTACTTTTCAATTCCATACAATCAAAATAAATTCAACTTAACGACGATATTGTAACATTGTATTTATAGGAGTTCCAAGGAAAGAAAAAACAATCGAATTATCAATAAATTAGGCTAACTCCGTTAGGTGAAGTAGCAAAGAAGTTAGTTGAAGAAACAAAAAAAAATAGATATCAGTAATCGATCAATCATGCTTCTAAAGTTTATTTATTTACATATATTTAAAATGCAGCAAGTTTTCAGTGTTGAAACCAATCGACTTTTTAACTTACTCTAACTGAGCTAACCATCTTACAGAAAAGTAAAATGTGTTTCATTTTTTTTTCAAAACCAGATGATTCAAAACTTATTTAAATATTATATATTAGACCGCAATAGTTGGCAAATGAGTCATTTTCAATATTTGTGAAATAAAACGCCTTGCTCAGAATAGAAAACATTTGATTTTCCCGCTCTAGTTTTTAATGTCTCATCTAACAACAATTTAAGAATAATTCAGGATTTTAAAAGGTTTGTATTTGGTCTTTTTTACTATTACGATCGAGCATTGCCAGAACAAGATTTTGAAGAGAGTTATTTCAAAATCTGTAATTAATGAAGATGACAAAAAATTATTTAAACAGTCTAATTATTTCGGATGCTCCAACTTTTTATCAATCAATGGTACAAAACTTTGGAGAGGCTTATGACAAAATCTGCAATTAATGGATGTTTAAAAAATTATCTAAGCTTTATAATTATTCCGAATGTTCTAACTTTTTATCAATTAATTGCACTTAAATTTATATCATTTAAAGTGAAATCATATATTAGAGAGTTTATTGCTTATAAATAGTAGAATTGCATCCATACAATTTGAAATTTTAAATGCTCAAGTAATTAATATCTGAGAGTTTTGCAGCAATTTTGAAGCTAAAAAAATGTACTAAGACAAGGAAAAAACACAGGACTAAATAAAGAAAGATTAACAAAATAAAGAACTATCGATGGATAAGGACAATAGCTGTAAAATTATCGAAGAATTAATTAACTGAAAACAAACGCATTTTGAAGGCCGTTTCTCTCTTTATTTCATACTAAAATTCGTTATGAAAGATCACTATATAGTTTATGCTTTTACTAGTACTTAAATTACTCTGGCATAATAACAAGTTTTTCGTACTTAAAATTGTAATATTATCTGTGGCTTCTAATGAAATAAAAGTAACTTTAGGCGCATAAGTCTTTTAAAAATATTAAAATTAATTGAATTAAATTTTTTGAAGATACAATTAAATTTTTCAAAAAAAAATGTTTACAATCAATAATATAACAGGTAACATAGGAAAACCATTGGAAATATTCTTAGTATGCGGTTATGTAAATTCAAATACAAGATGTCATCTTTACAATACCATTTTTTTTTCAATATAAGACATGTAAAAAAATTTATAAGAAATACAAGACGAAACATAACAATTTTAGAAAGAAATTAATGTTAACTATTAACTTAAAACAATGTTTTAATTTAGTAAACATTTCATTTTAAAAACATAATTCTTGATTTAAAACTACATAAAAAATTTCCTTTAGAGTTAAAAATCTGATAGAAAATAACTTTTTTAAAAATACCAATTAATGGATTGAACTGTGATGAAAATTGTTGCAGAATCAAAGATCTTCAAGATGGTGTAGAGTTATTAACCAAAGGAAAAAAGGAAGATTAATGATATAAATCATATAAATGATGTTTAGCCAATTAACGCTGTAAGTTAGCGAATAAATCAAGATCTGCTGATGAATCAATGAAATTTCATCGCTTCATCTGCACAAAGAGCACTTCCTTTTCTGTGTTTATCTCTAGTATAAAACGTAATATGGTTGTATTTTTTCGCCTTATTTACAATCATTTATTTAATTATTGAGCAGTTTGTACTTAATTTAGAAATTTTGGTTTCTTTTTAAAAAGTAATGTCTTTTGAGTAAATATTTAAATTTATATGGTTTAAATACATGTTCCGTTTTCACCTCTTAGAGAAAGTTTTTTTTTAATCTGGTATTCGCCAAAAATTCCTGCTTCGAAATTTTGAGGAATTTCCTCGTATCAAAGTTCCTTTTATATGAAAAAACACAAATACGATTTATCATTAAGTGTATTGGCAACAAGCATGATAACGCAAAAATTCAACACGTTAGATACATAAAAGGATCTGATTTGGGAGTTTTTCCTCCACAATAATAAATATCTGATATCTTTTGAATGCAATCCAACAATGGTTATTCCAACTGCCTATGCATCAAATATGAATACAATAATTTAAAACACAACAGTCTTCATAAATGAAATTTGGCATTTAGATATCTCACTGGAATTGAAGTCTCCGCTTAATCTAAACATTAACTGTCTGCTAATCTACTTTTTCTATGTACATATGAATACGTAAATTTAGAAACGCAGTAAAGTACATAAAATGAAATATGGTACTTGGTTTTAACACCCAAATAAAAAGTCTACATCAAATTTTGGACAAAATCGATAAAAGAAATTAAGTTCAAAATCATTTCTTTCATTATGCAATGAATAATCACAAAATTTAGTGTGAGAAAACAAGTATATACTATATGAAAGATTATTTTATATTTTTACTTCATGGACAGTTTATAAACCAGATTATGATATAATAAATTCCTTTTTTTATTTTTAATTATATAACCTTATAATCTGATTAACTATTATACTTAAACATGACGTTTTGATAGAGGAAAAAGATGCAAAAAATTATAATATAAATCATTTATAAACTCTTTAAGCGTTTCATTTATCAACAACCTTCTATATTTCTTTTTAGTATTTTACTCAACTGTCAACATAAAAATATGAATTCGATGCATTTTCTATCGATGTATATTGAATGAGAAAATTTATATATCACGCATGATAATTTTAAAATATATTAAGTAATTCTTTGTGTATATATCCAATTAAAAAATATATCCAATTAGTATTACCCACTTTCTTATATTTTTCATTATAAAATAATTCAAATAAGTGATAACTTTATTAAAAATAAATAATATAATGTATAATCTACGCTCAAATATACAAACGACATTAAAATACATCAAACTTATAAGATTAATGGAATTGTCATGGTTAGCTCAATAAAAATATTTTTTTAAAGAATTCGCAGAACTTAATGTCGTTTTCCTTTAACACTTAAAAAGAATCGATATTTGCAATCCCATTATTATCATGTCAGAGCATGATGTTGTTTTGGGGACGAGGTTTTTTGCGTCAACAAAAATTCGTTGGCGAAAAATAAAAATGTTATTACCTGTACGAGTATCTCGAAAAATCAACTTTTAATAACGTATTGCTATTGCATTTATAAAAGTTCTGATTTTAAAAAGATAAGTTAATGACTACAGCAAATAAAAAGAAAATTTCATTTTGAGCACGTGATTATAGGGAAGGAAATAAATACGAAA
>JAOUZG010048486.1:3732986-3745142 GCA_026289955.1 Argiope argentata | reverse complement strand
AAATAATTTCTTCTGAATTTCGAAATATTTCAAGGGGAATCACGAGACTTGAACGTCTCTTCTGATGTCAAACAATCTGAAAAGAATTTGGACAAAACAGAAAACATTTTTTTTCCAATTCCTACTTTTAGCTCACACACACACTATATATATATATATATATATATATATATCACAAAATTTTATTCATTAATAAAATACTGTTTATTCATCCAATCAAGTTCAAGTTAACTTTTTTAACTTATAGTGGATGACACTTGATGTTAATACAAATGTTTCATGTATTAATTCATTAATGTTTTATTGATTCAAAAACTAACTTTCTCACCAAAAATCTTCCTTTCCCCGCTGCCAAATAAGTAATGAATTCAGTTTGTTTTTTTCCAACGCCAATGAGGTTAGGCTTAACATGTTTTCAGCCGATTATTTTAAACGATTCTGTTTATTTTCATAATACTTGATGCATTTAATATCAAACATTATTAATTAATCAATTTTTCCGATTCATTTCGAAATACTTTCGAATTAAAATAATACATAATATAGAAAATTATGTATTATTTTGTCTGGTTGGATTACCATCCCTTGAGCTGCAAGTTCAAACACCCTGTATAGAAAAGAGATTGTAAGTTGCCAAGAAATTCGTTTTCTAATTTTGCCGCTTAATATTGTGACTCTGTCATAATTCTATTAATTGTAATTATTTAATAAAAAGTGATTAAAATAAAAAAATTCTTTATTAACCTAAGTATTAATTTATTTTTTTAAAAAAAATATTTTTTGTATTACTTGTTTAATTCGTATAATAAACTGAAAAAAGATAGTGCTGTAATCTTGAAAAAAATTAAACTTTGCAATTTAGAGAAATGACCAAGTTTCAAACTCCTTAAACTGAAAAAACACATTTGAAAAAAAAACTTACATCTATTTGTGAATACAATTTGCTTCCGTCATCAAGTGTAGTTATTTCACTACATTGAGAGGGTTTCTGTTAATTTTTGAACGAAATATTTAAATTTAGTAAGTTAGATTGTTCATTTGTTCCTGTATATGAGCATAAATCTTTTAGGTGTATCGGATAGCGCTAGTAGGTGTGTGTTGATTGCGGAAGGCCCGAACTCCGAATCTTAGGGTTAGTAGCCGAGTAACATATCCGTTGGGCCAAAAGTGCACTTGGGTCCAAGGGATGTTATCTGGCTTATATGTATAGCAATCACCACAATCTCAACGATCTCTAATCCTGAAATATCCTGATAAAAGAAATTAAACATTTAAATTTTACATTGGAATGGCAAATCTGCATCAAATGTTAAACTTAATAATTGTTTGTCACAGGATAAATTATCAGTTACATCTATGGACTTGTGAAAGCGCAGCTAAAAAAATCACTGAATTAGACCACTGAGATATAAAATTGACCTTTTTCCATTACTGTAAATATATCAAATTTTGGACACAGCTAGACAGAGAAGAAGACACTCTAAGATATTGCTCAATTTTTTGCATTGTATTTCAAAATTAGAACCTAATAGATGAATTTTTATTTAAAAAATTGATTTCAAGTCTGAAACATGATTCCTTATTTAACAAAAATATTATGTTTAAAATAGTACAATTATTGCATTTAAAGCTCAATTTTAAGAAATACATGTTTACTTGCCTCACTGGCTGTTTGAATTAATACGTTTGTTATGTTTCGTTTTTTTTTATCGAATTCAAGAAGTTTAATGTGCCATTGAACATGAATTGAATTTTTAATGCTTTTTAGTAATATGTCATGAATTATTTCAAAAGAATTCGGTTTTAAATGAATTAAAAGAGTCTTTGTTAATCCTTTTGCGAAGAAACAAGATTCCTTCTGCCTTTATTCCATGTAAACTAATATTTCGAGACTTTTTTTGTTTGTTTAAATCCATGTTCTGCTTTATCTCATATTATCTTTGATGTAGTTTCCAAACTGTTTGATTTCTAAACAACCATTTGTAAGGTTAGGATTTTTTATTGCTGTTTTATTTACATCCCGATTACTACAAATAAAAATAAACATATTGTTACAAGCGGGTAAGCGGCACGAAAACTCACCAAAGATGGCGACTTTTGGCGAGGAGCATCGCGCCAGCTTGATTGGTTTGGCGAAAGGAATAGTCTAGTAGCCGCTGGATTGTGCGCGTTGTTTTGAGAAGTTTCGTGTGTTTCGGGGCACGCGCTTCCTCGGCTATATAATGGACGAGTTAGTTGAGAGTTTTCTCCCGGAATAGAAGCGTCTCGCTGGATTAGCGAATTAGTGAGCTGTGTGCTACGTTTGCTGTTAACGTTGTATTATTGAGCTCGCTGCGATTTACTGTTGTTGTACTTTACGATATCTGTTTTTGCAGTCTGTTTTTATTGTGCGTAAGACTTGCATTTACGCAGTAAGTGACTGTTGACTGTTGGATTGTGTTTATCTAGAGTTTTACTTTATCAAGTCATCCTGTAAATAGCTGTAAATAAATTTGTTTGTGCTGTCCTCAAGTAAAGTCCATTCAATCCGAACCCGCTACGCTAAAATCGCAACAGCATTTATCTCATTAATAATTAAAATGTCTTTTATCATTGCTTGTATGTTTAAGTATGTTTAAACCTGGAAGATATAGGTTCTGTGAAGAAAATTGGAGTATTGCTGACTTTTTTTATAGGTCATATTACCTTTAAAAAATATATGTTTTTAAAACTCTACATTTGGAAGTGAAAAGAAAATTGTTTCAAAAACATAAATAAGACAAATAACCCTCCCATCAAGTGCTTTTCATTTTTTTCAAGAACGCTAAAATTGATTTGAATATGTCCTATGTCCACAGCTTCGTGTTCTTTATTAAAAGCATCTGTCTTATGTTGTATTGATCACGACTTTATAACTTTAATTGTGTTTATTTTTCTTTTTTATAGAAGATTCAAGGGTTCCAAGCTTCAAACTTAAAACAGGCATTAGTGTACATTGGTGCCGTGCTGTCGTGTGGTTTGTTATGGGTTGCTATAACATGGAGGAAAAGTGTTTACTTGCATTTCACGCATACACCGTGCTCACTAGAGGAAGCAGAAAAGGTCTTATTAATAGTAAGTATACTTCTATTTCAAAAATAATTTCGTACAGTTTGAACAAAATTCCTGTTTTTAATTTTGCGAATAGGAAGCATTCAAAGAAAAAAAAATATTGTGATTGTGTAAATATGCATCAGATAGATTTTGATGAATCTTCAAGTATCAGATCACTCAGAATCCAAAAAAAAAAAAAAAAATGAAATTATGTTTGTCTATATTTCTGGGTAAACTGTCTGTCTCAAAAACGCACTAAGCTAAATCAATCAATAAATAATTAATTGGCCTTAACACCAAATTTGTAGATTTTTTTTTCAATTTTGTATGAATTTCATTAAAATAAAGTGTTCTTTCATGTATAAACACGAAAACTCAAGAAACCGAAGAGCTCTAAGGATGCAATTTGGTGCACATATTTATTCTTTGGATTATAAGTCGTTATTAACCCTTTGCAATAGGTAAAGTAATTAAAATTATTTACCTAATACAAGAGCTTGCTCATTGTTCCGAAATTATATATATAATTGTTTTGAATTGGATATCCCGTAAAAATTATTTTACATCTTTTTAGCATTCCGTTGATGTTTTTATTAATCAAAATTGAAAAAATAAATTTAAAAAGTCAAATTTATGTACTGTCTTGAATGATGAGTGAAAGGCTTCATCGTAGCGCAAAGGTTTAAATTTTGGATCAAATTTTTCAATGGGTAAATTATCGGTTTATATATAATTTCAACTAAAGTGAGATTAATGTCAAAAGAAATTAAATTCATAGTCTTTTAATCAAAACTTCAAATAAATATCACATTTTGATTCTAATAGTTTCAAACGAAAACATACAGTATGCCAAATCAAATTTCTTCAAATATTTCATTTTGTCTATGTTGTTCTACATAGACAAAATAGCAACTATATAAGGTGTTCCGGTAAAGGGGATGCCTGTTTAGGGAGCCTCGCTGCCTTATTTCCTCCTTTACCCTAAACTTGCCATGTGTGTAGGTACGAAGAGAAGTAAAAAAAGAAACTGACTGCCAATATAACAACAAAAAAAGAATTTTCTTGAGGGGGGACAGTTGTTAACAATGTTTCCTTTTTATATATTTATATAATATTCTTATTCAAAAAAAATTTTTTAATTCGTCACTCTAAATTCTTTATATTTTTAAAAATATTTTATAACATTTTATCATAAATCTACAGTTGTGAAACAATAAACTCCGCAAAAAAATAAGAGTAATGCATTAATTAATATAATTTTTATCATGCATACAAGAAAAAAATATATATATTTATTTAAAGCCAGTGGAATTTCATACAAAAATTAAAGATGTACAATAAATTGCTCTGAGTTACAAATTAATTTTAATAATGTATGATGATAAAGCGGATTTGGATTCACATCTCTTGAGCTGCGAATTCGAACCCACCAGCCGAAGACTCTCCGTGTGTGTGATGGCTGGTGCACATTAAATATGTCATGGTCACAGAGTCCTTCATGTCGAGAGTAATACCACTGAAGGTATTGGGTTAGAAGTGATCGTTCTCTGTTACAGATCTTAATTACCATTTGTGGATGAATTAATGAAATGAATTAAGTCCGCCCCGTAAAAAGAGTTTGTGACTTGTGTGAGCTAGAAGTCAGACTTCTGCCCTCAAGTGCTCTGGGGTTTATACCTTCAGAAGTTACTGCACCCTTTCTTCCATTGCAAAGCGAAACACGAGAACAACTACATCAATAAAGTATATTTTTTCAAGAATGTAAAGCAAAAAATTGTGAAAATGAATTAACAAATTCATAATAGATTTTTTAATGTAAAAATGGATGTTTGAGGGAAATCATGTAAAGTAGAAAAGCTCCAAAAAAAGACTTAACTACATTATGATGTTCTTTCATTTAATTTTCGCTTCGGTAACAATAATTAAACACATTTTTATTTCTTATAAGCTGCGTTTGTCAATCAGCTGATTCACTAAAAGTGTTGGTTATCTTAGATTACAATTAAATCTCTTTTACCTGACTTGGACATACAAAACTCTCTCAAAAAACCGCTTTTAAGCACAAAATTGCTATAAACATTAAAATCGTATTATTACGTTTTTTAGCGTAGCGGGTTCGGATTGAATGGACTTTACTTGAGGACAGCACAAACAAATTTATTTACAGCTATTTACAGTTATTTACAGGATAATTCATAAAGCAAAAAAAAAAATTCAGATAATTACAATCCAGCAGTCAACAGTCACTTTCAGCGTAAATGCAAGTCTTACGCACAATAAAACAGACTGCAAAACAACTTCCGTATAGCCCAGCAACAGTAAATCGCAGCGAGCTCAATAATACAACGTTAACCGCAAACGTAAGCACAGCTCACAGATCCTCTAGTACAGCGAGACGCTTTTTTTTTCAGAGCAAACTCTCAACTAACTCACTCACTAAATGGTAGGGGTGACGGGGTACCTAGCCCCGGCAGGGGCTTAACCCCAGTAATGGCAGGTTGCGATGACATGTCTTTCAGTATTCTTCTTGGTCCTCTGCGCTTGCATCTGTGATGGGCGACAGTCTGGGTGGGTGTGAGAGCTGGCGAGTGTGAGGACTCATTCTGATTGGCTATTTGAGGGGTGAGGGTGCTGGGGTATGCAGCTTGGGCAGAGAGATTAAGTTTTGAGTTAAAGTGTTTCAAGTAAGGGAAAAATAGTTTAAAATATGAAAATTTTTGAATTTTATGACAAAAATTAATGATGGGTATTAAAGAAGGTGGGGTAGAATGCCTAGTTTTTACATTTGACAGTGAAATTTTTTAATTTAAGAGGCTTTTGCGCGGTCTTTTTGATTAGTGTGTAATTGGGATATTTTTAAGAGGTTAATAGTCGTTTTTATCCAAGTTATCAAGGAATTTAGAGGCTAATTTTTTAATGAATTTTTTGAGAGGGGGGGTAGTCAAGTGCATGATACATTTTAGAATTTCTCATGTACCATTTCATATTGCAAATTCTGCGAAAAAATTTATTTTGCTGTATTTCCAAATATTTGAGATTACATTTAGCAGCATATCCCCACACAGGACAGGCATATGTTAGTACTGGACGCAAATAGGCTGTGTAAATAAGTATTTTATTTTGACTAGTCAATTTTGAGTATCGAGAAATTAAAGGGAAGAATTTACGCGTTAGGTCTCGAAACTTTGTAGCCGTATAGATAAAGTGGGGTTTCCAAGTTAATTTCCTGTCTAATATGACACCTAGATATTTGCATTCCTTAGACCACGGAATTTCCTGATTTTTAATCTTAAGGGGGGCAAAGTTAGGATGGCAGTTAGCTTTAGTAAAGTACATTGCTTCAGTTTTGGTCGCGTTGATTTCAATTTTCCATTTTATGAACCAGTCCTCAAGAGCTTTGATATGGCGATTAAGAGCTATGGTTATATAGTTGGTATTTTTATTTCTTGCTAGTATCGCTGTATCATCTGCATAGAGACACATCATTGTGTTAAATTGTTTGGAGATGTCATTAATAAAAATAGAAAATAAGACCGGTCCCAGCTTGAATCCTTGTGGAACTCCTGCACGGATAGGTTTAATATCGGAGAGTACATGATTGATTCTGAGTTTGAAGGATCTGTCGCTGAGATATGAAGTGATAATTTTGACTAGGTGTGTGTGTGTGGGGGGGGGTGTACTGTAATGAATTAGTTTGTAAATAAGGCCTTTCAGCCAAACTCTGTCGAAAGCCTTTTGGATGTCTAAGAAAACTGCAGCTGTTTTTTTATTATTTTCGAATCCATCTATTATATATTTTACCGCTCTTAACAATTGGTGGGTGGTAGATGGGTTTTTCCTGAAACCGAATTGTTCGTCAATCAGAACATTATTAATTTCTAGGTGGGAGTTTAATCTGTCTAAAATAATTTGCTCTGCGATTTTACTTATGGAAGGAAATAATGAGATGGATCTGAAGCTACTTGGAGTAGTGGGATCTTTTCCCGGTTTTAAAATCGGAACTACAACTGCAGTTTTCCATGCCGAGGGGAAATAACCTATTTCAAGCATTCCATTGATTATATTTTTTAGGAAAGTAATAAAGTTATTGGGTAGCATTTTAATAATTTTATTGTTTATTTCATCAATTCCTGGGGCCTTTTTTACATTTAATTTTTTGATACAATTTTTAATTTCATCGTTCGTTGGGGGTTCAAAATCAGAAAAATTTATTGGTAGAGCATCTTGGAAGGCCTTGTTCTCAAAACAACGCGCGCAATCCAGCGGCTACTAGACTATTCCTTTCACCAAACCAATCAAGCTGGCGTGAGGCTCCTCGCCAAACGTCGCCATCTTTGGAGAGTTTAAGTACCGCTCGCCCGCTTGTAACAGTATTATTTGAATTACATTATACTTTTGTGCTAATTGGGTTGTTAAACGAAATATTCTTAAAAGTGTTATGTTTCTTATCATATATATTATTTTATATCTATCAAATATCTATTATATATCATATATGTAATTTCATATCTATCGTATATCAATTATATATCATATATATCATTTCATATCTATCATATGCAATCGATCATAATGACATTAAAAACAAAATAAAAATAAAAGTTATGTGCCGTAAAATTGCACATAACTTTGCCAGTGATTTAATTTCACTTCCTTCTTCAAAGTAAGCCACGAAGATAAGATTAACTATGTTTTTTTTCTTCTCTTTAGCCTTTATCAATAGAAGAAAATTATGCGATTAAATATTTAACCAAACAATGAAATCGACTTGAATTTTATTGCAGCTAAACAAAAATTATATTTGAAAATAATACATAAAATATATTCTAAGGAACTGTTGAAATTCAAGGGAAAGAAACTGCATTGAATTTAAGTAGTATTGGTAGAAGGAAGGGTTTTTTTTTTTTGAAAAGTTGAAAGAATAATTTTTGTCAATTATATTTTCTAAAACAGCCGCAGGATAATGCCAAAATTTTACTTAATTATTAATTAATTAAAAGTTTCAAAACATCACTCCAAGGCGTCCTCATCCTCATTCCAAACTATATTTTTGCCAGATTTTTTGCTCTAGGTCAAATCGTTCTGTTCTGTGAAAAGACAACAAAAATATGTACACACCTAGACACACTTTCTCTTTTATCATTAAAAGTTAGATTTTAAAAAAAGATAGAAGTGTTGGAAGTATAGTAATATTTTCACCTGACTTCCCAAATTTTTTTAATGTTTTATTGTTAATGATAAGTTATCTTTCTTTATTAATTATTTTATTATACATTTTAGAATATTATTCGACAATAACAATTTGAAATTATTTTTTTTATTCGGTCAAACTGTATGCAGAATACGTTCCAAAATAAAATCATGGGTGTTTAAATGCTAAAAAGGCGTGCTTTAAATTGAAAGTATCAAAAAATAATTAATTTGGTATAATACTCCAATACATTTTCTCTTTCAGGATGCTTACGGACAAGAATTCTTGTCAAAGGTAAAAAAATCAGGTAAAAAATCGTCACTACAACCTCCTTTCTTCTATTACAAGAAAATGAAGTATAGCTGGAATGGAAAAGAGAAGAAGTTCGTCGGTGTGCAGTAAGTAATTTTATTAATAAATGCTCTTTATAATTCATAAATATTAATTGATCCACATTAGTAGTCAACATAAAGAACATAAGAAATTAGTATAAATAATGGAAGTTATTCTTTATTCTCTCATCTTTTTAACGTTGCTATGGAGAAAATGCTTAGAGATTCGGGAATTAACATCAGAAGTAATATATTCTCAAAATCAACACAAATGTTGGCCTATGCGGAGGATATTGACATCATTTCAAGAAATGTTTTCGTATTAAAAGATACTTTTCTTTCTTTAGAGCATGATGCTAATGTCACGAGACTTATAATAAACAGCGAATAGATCAAATATATGTCTGTATTAAAAAAATGGAACCTCCCATAAATCCCATCAGGAAATTAATTCTCACAAATTTCAGGTTGCAAAGTTTTATTTATCTTGGTTCTATAATTACTGATGAGTCAAGAAAATTCAAGGCCGTCTAATGCATGCAAATAAAACCTTTTAAGGACTAAAGCGATTTTTTTAAATCCCCTCTATTATTAAGAAATACAAAATTTTTACTCTATGAAACCTTGCTTAGACAATACTTACAAATAGCTCAGAAACCTGGACCCTAGCCAAAGCTGAAGAAAATAAAATTGCCCTATATATAGAATAATATAAAGAATCTCTAATATAAGAAAAATTCTGCGAGCCATTTTTGGTGAGATAGAAACCAACAATGTTTGGAGATAAAGATACATCTTTTAGTTATATCAAACTATTTAAAGATAGATATTATAAAGTCCATGAAAATAAATCGGATGAACTGAGCAGCTCATATATTTAGAATGTATGATGACTCCATATTAAAAAAACTATCTTATATAAACCTCTAACAAGTAGGAAAAGTAGGTAGACCAAAATTTATATGGAAGGAGTCAATGCAGACAGACTTCCTGGCTATCCAGGAAAGAAACTGGCACACAATTGTAAAAAAAGGGATTCAGGTGAATATAGAATTCAGCGGAAAGAACTGGTCTGCCCTGGACTGTCTAGACAAATATGATGATTGTTCGTAAATATTAATTGATCCGATATTACTAGTCAACATAAGCTAGGATCGCAATGGCATGCTGATAAGAGTAACTAAATTGCATTTTTCGTTTTTTAGGTTTGGTTATGTTTTCATAATTTGACAAACTCATTATTTTTAGTTTCCCGTTTTTATCGTGAGTACATAAAAATTAATCTCCAATTGCAATAATCTACTTAAGGCAGTGGAATGATTTCGTCTCCAAATAAAATAATTTATCATTTTTTTTTCCGAAAGAAAAATCTTCGATAAAATTTTTGACAATTTAACTTTTTTGTAAATATTACTCTACATCACTTCTATGATCGCTGAACATAATTTATTAGAGGCTTAAAAGTTTATTTTATTTTTTCTTATTTTGGGGGAAGCAGAGAAGGCAAAAACATAAAAAAACCAAGATGAAAGATTTTTTTAAAAATCTAATCAGCTAATTATTTATTCGAAATATTTTACTATGAATAGATTGGATTGAAAAAAAAATGCTAATGAAGAATATATTTATTTCAACTTTGGAAAACTTAAAATTAATTTTCTTTGAAATAAAAAGCATTTCATACAAATTTATTTCGAAATATGACGAGGGAAAAGAGGCTGAAAGAGAGATTATGTTCATTCATAGTTCTATCTTTTCAATTATTTATCATCAATTTTGCCAAATGGTATTTCCTTTCTAAAAGGCCAACAGCTGCTTGCAATGCAAATACTTCATGTTTTAAATTTTACTAATAATGCACACTGTCTTTTATCTTAATGACTCAATTTGCTATATATCTATTAAATTAGTATTCACTGGAATTCCATCAATATCGGCAGTTTAAATATTTTTTCTTAATCGATTATTCTATCTGTTTAATCTAATATTTATTAATGTATCTCTAATATCTATTAACAAATAAATTGAACCTACATCTGTTTAATCTAATTTTTTTTCACATTTCAGAGGTCTAGACATTCAGACTTGTTCAGAGCTACAAAGCTTTAAAAAGGGTCTGGATTCTGAAGAGGCCCGAAAAAAACTCCAATTTTATGGATTAAATCTAATTAAAATTGAAGTTACTCCAGTCATCACTTTAGTTCTTAGAGAGGTAATAAATCGCATAATGCATTGTTAATAATTACTCCGATCTTTACTTTGGTTCTTGTAGGAATGAAGATTTTTTGTAATGCACCATACATAATTACTCTAGTTATTGATTTGGTTTTTGAAGTAATAACGGTCCTTTAAATGATTAGAAAGTCAATTAGATTCTTGAAGAGACAATGTATAATATAATACGTTCTTCGTAAGTAGTTTCGATTGATTCTTAGAACTGTAGGAATATTAGCGGATAGCGCTAGGCCCGAACTCCCAATCTTATGGTTAGTAGCCGAGTAATATACCGATCAAGCAAAAGGAGCCCTTCAGCTCTAAGGATATTAATTGGCCTATATAGCAATCACCACAGAGTATCCCCCCAGTGAGTTTGCGAACGATACTTATGTGAAGTGTTGGTGGTGATGTTAATAGCTGTCGTATTTAATGCGCTTCTAGGTCTTTGAGTCGCCGATAGAAAGCGTCACGATAGTAATACGAAGCTACGTGCGAAGGTTGCGTTTTATCCAAGGTCGGTCGCCGGGTTACCATTGTAAGATGATAGAAGAGTCGCGGCACGAACCAGCGACGTTTGGGCCTGTAGCCGAGTATCATTCCGATCAAGCAAAAGGGACCCTTCAGCTGGAAGGATATTAATTGGCTTATATAGCAATCACCACAGAACTTTAATGAATCATAGAATGTTTTATTCACTTAATACTTTATTTCAATCTTTACATAAGTTCTTATATAACAAATGGAATCCTGAGATGTATTTCTCATAAACATCCCAATCAATAATTGGATTTTTAGAAAGGTAATAGATCATATAATATGCACGAATGGAAGTAGAGAAAATTCAGGCTAATGCCTTCTACAATTATTGTTAGGATTGAACACACAAATTTCATCTTTAACATCGTCTGTACGGATTCTACGTATTGTATACTAGTTGAATATTTTCTTGTCAATAAAAGTCGCTATAGATTCTATGCCAGTACACAAATAGGTCCTCGCACTTTTCATATTACTGGTCTGTATGCTCTAACCAAACAGTTGAAAAGTTTTCTTCCCTTTCCTCATATGTTATCATGTAGAGAATGGTTAGATTTGTTGTTATTCACGAGATGATTGTTAACCACATTGAGGTTGAAAAAGATTTTAAATACTATCTCGAAATATATAAAATGGAAAAGGATCTAAGTACACGAAATTTCACTTATAAAATGTCATATTTTATAAATGAATAATAAATAAGAAAATAAAATTTCCCATTTTATAAGTGAATAATAAATAATGAAATAAAATTTCCCATTTTATAAGTGAATAATAAATAAGGAAATAAAATTTCACACTTTATAA
>JAOUZG010048486.1:3705162-3732976 GCA_026289955.1 Argiope argentata | reverse complement strand
ATAAGTGAATAATAAATAAGGAAATAAAATTTCCCATTTTATAAGTGAATCATAAATAATGAAAAAAAATGTCACATTTTATAAATGAATAATAAATAAGGAAATAAAATTTCACACTTTATAAGTGAATAATAAATAAGGAAATAAAATTTCACATTTTATAAATGAATAATAAATAAGGAAATAAAATTTCACACTTTATAAGTGAATAATAAATAATGAAATAAAATTTCCCATTTTATAAGTGAATAATAAATAAGGAAATAAAATTCCATATTTTATAAGTGTATAATAAATAAGGAAATAAAATTTCCCATTTTATAAGTGTATAATAAATAATGAAATAAAATTTCCCATTTTATAAGTGTATAATAAATAATGAAATAAAAGTTCCCATTTTATAAGTTAATAATAAATAAGGAAATAAAATTTCACATTTTATAAGTGTATAATAAATAATGAAATAAAATTTCACATTTTATAAGTGTATAATAAATAAGGAAATAAAATTTCCCGTTTTATAAGTGAATAACAAATAATGAAATAAAATGTCCCATTTTATAAGGGAGTAACAAATGGTAAAATAAAATTTCACATTATATTTCTGTTACAAAATTTATCACATTTAAAATTTCATCCCATCGTAAATTTAAATATGAGATGCATTTTTAATTAAAAGTATTTTCTTCCCAAATTGTTATTTTCGCACAGAACTTTTTGAAAAAATAATTCAAAATAAAATAGTTTTAAATGACAAACATTTTCTTGATGAATTATTATTTTCGTTTAAGATTTAAAATAATAATAATAATAATTCAAAATAGGATAGTTTTAGGTAAAGAAACACAAATGCAAAATATTTACTTTTTGCTTGATATACAGGACGTAATGAATTTAGAAAATAATTGAATAAAAGGGTTGCTTTTTTAATACTCTTTGTTTCTTACAGTCAAAAAATATAAAAGTTTTTTTTTTTTAATTTTAAAGGAAGGTTAGGATTTGATTAAGAAGGCTCTTGTCTATCTTCTCGTCTAGTAAAAGAACGGTTTTTGTTTATGCTACTATCACTATCTTCTTTTATTCCAGTAAAAGGAAGGCATTTATTAGTGATACCTTATAGTTTTTTTAAAAATTGTAGTATGACATAACTTTGTCCGACTATAAGCCCTTCGTTCTGAACAAAAATTTTTATTTTCAATCAGTTTCATTATTCTTTTATTACATTCATTAACATTATGTTATTAATAGAGCAGATTTTGAAATGGTGATATTTAGCATTGATTGTGTAATAAATTAATATCCTTAAATTTTTTTAAAAAGGATTTTCTTTTTCAGATAAAAAGTCCTTTCTATATGTATCAAAGTTTCATCGTGATCATCTGGTTTCTACAACTCTATTACCTATTCGGCATCTGCATTATTATTTTGTCTGTCATATCCGTATCTGCTACGGTCTGGGAAACGAGGAAGGTAAATAAATTTATAGTTCTTTACTGCTGTAAAAAAAAGTTAAGATATATTTTGTACTAAACGCGGTTGAAAACCCTCTAGTCAGTCAGCTATATAAATTGCATTTTTCAGTAATTTTTATACATAAATTAAAGCCCATGATTCTCTGAACAAAGTACATTGAAGCCTCAAAAGTCGTTACAGATTTTAATAGCCGAGTGCCTAAAAACTGATTTGCTAATTTTTTAAGAATTATTTTAAATATAAGGTACTTTTCTGTTAGCCGGGCGGAAGCAAAAAATCACCAAATAATGTAGAATTCTGCCAAATTTTTTGGCCATTTTTCGTTGGGGAAAATTACTAAATATAGATTAATACTGTAACATTTTGTAATTTTTACCAGGAATGGACTAATATCATTGTTTCATGCTATCGATTTTGATAATACCGTTAAAAAACTAATGAGTTATTACAGCAGAATCTTAAAATCTAAACTTAAAATGTCCATAATAATATCAGTTTGCATAGATATCCTTTAACTTTGTTCATCTATATCTTATACTATAATACGAGGAATTGTTGTCAAGTCGAAAATCGCCCCAGAATTAATAAACTCCGGTAAACTTGGGGGTCTGGGGTTTTTGGCCACGTGGAATCGATTGGCGCCGGTTTTGAAGAGCTACGGTTGAGCAGTTCGGAGTTACAGATAGGATATTTTCAAACTTTATTAGTTCGCCATAATGGCTACTTAAATTTTCAAGTGGTAACGTGGTGCCATCTATATCAATATTCATATATATATTTTTTTCATTTCATGCAGACACGTGATGAAAATTGCCTTTTTATATGTTTAATGCGCAATAATAATTTATTTTTTTAAATTTCAGTTTTTGTCAATCTGATGGCAACATATTCATAAGATAATTTTTCCCTTTTACTCGCAACGCATACTTGGAGCTTAAGTTTTAATTTTATCTTATACTATAATACGAGGAATGGTTGCCAAGTCGAAAATCGCCCCACATTTCCGACATTTCAACATTCATCAGAAAAAAATAAGGATAACTTTGATATTTTTACTAAATTTTCTTTCAAAAAAGTACGATTCTAATTCCACTGCTTTTTATTAAGGGAAATTTGTTAATGAAATTTTGAATTTAGCTCTCGTTCGTTAACTAAAAAGATTCGTTCTTTTTGATTCGTTCAAAATTCCAATTTCTAAATATTCAGATTTCCAAAAAAGCATTTTTAAGGAACTGATTTCGATTTCAAATCACCGTCAACAAAGTCCGACATTTCAACATTCATCAGATTTCAAGCCAGTTAGCTTCGATACCTGTTTTCTCTGAGCGGAGCTCGGTCACCCGCTGGTAGAAATAATATAAGGTTTCAAAATTTTACGAAAACCAACTTTTGGAAAACAATAAGAAATAACTATGGAAAAATTACGAAATTTAATTTTACTTCTCATAGTCTACATATTTTCTACCAATAGTTAATCTTAATTAACTATTGGTAGAAATAGTTTATTAAGATTAACTATTGGTACATAATATTTCTAAAGCGTAATAGAGTATTACAAAAATAATCAAGGCATCAAACTTCTTACTTACAATAAATTCATAAACTGCAGGTACCGATGGATACGAACCCTGGTATTACGAAATGTATCTTTCTTCTTTGTGGGTGATGTATCTAAATATTTATCTTTAATACAGGGTGGAGACTCTATTGCATGAAAATACCAATGTACTCTTTATTGTTTATGAGGCAGCATGTTTTTGGATGTCCAAATCTCTAGTTCAGCATAGAAGTGAAATATTTATCTATTTACAATATGTTTGGATAATATCAGGCTTCCGCCTGTAAGTCATCTTTGAGTAAGTTAATTGTCAGTCGATCCATAAAGGTCTTATGAATCAATAACAATATTTTCTTGTCAAGGTCAAGGATTATCTTGATAGAAAAGGAAGTTTCAACACAAGTACCTAAAACCTCTTAAGTGCATGTATGTTTGTAAGGTATTCTATTTCACGCAGGATTTAAGTCTAGTCTATTATAATTACATTTTATAAATAGCACTGAAATCTAATTTTACTTCCTCGGCAAAAAAATTCAATTATGAGATATTCGTGAATTTTTACGTTTCAGATATTTCTAAGTTCGAAAAACACATTAATTGTTTTCATTATTTGCTTTATGTCTGTGAACGTGATAACTAAACAGCTCTTTGAGCTTGGTAAATGAAATTTGGTCTTTTTCTACTCTAAATTTCTAAATGTCAGTCACAATTTGATCAAAATCCAATCATATTAAACATATCTATTCCACTGTACGCATATAAAATTAACGCAATAACTACAATATGTTGAAGGTTTATTAATAAAATGGGATTCACAAAGTTAATATCTAATTTGTAAATATTTAAGAAATTTTGAAGCAAATCCATAAATGTCACGACCATCTGTCGACCTGTACTTTCTCAAGCATATAAATGCGATATATCTAAAGCTCAATGACTTAAGTAAAAGAAATTTGTGTGTTATATAGTGACTACAATTGGAGTTCTATGTCTAATTTCAAGATAAATTGTTTGGGAAAAGGAGCTAACCCTCATAAATCTATCAGGAGATTTGAATTTTAATCTAAAGCATTGCAAAATCATTATGTTTGGAGAATGACTTGTCTGCTGCTATGTAATATTAAAAATGCATTCATTATTATAGCAAAAATAATGTACACACAAAAAAGTCGAAATTACTATCGTAGAAATAGGGATTTATATAATCACACTAAATTAGAAAGAAGAATGTTATCAACAAACATACTTAAGGATTTTTATATATATTTTTTTAATTATGGAAAATTTGTAAGCAAACCAACAGGTATCTTAAAAAACCCAGAATTTTGAATTTTAAAATGTATAAAGATATTTTGTACTATAACATGATAGAAATAAATAGTGTGATAAAATATTAATATTTTGCTGAGTGACTTTTGATTTATAATGCATAAGATTTGGTAATTTCAAATGTTATGATTTATAATACAAACTGCTTTCAACAAATTTTTGTCATGCGATTTACAAATGTTGCCAAAGATTGAAAATGTAATCATGTTAATAAAAAACATCATGAGGATTAACGAAATACTATTAAACGTCTCAAACCACCTGGGGTAGGTACTTTGTATAACGCAGGGAAACTTAAAAAAAATTATTAGTAAAACAGTGGATTTCTAATCAAATACTTTCTTGTTAAAATTTGTGCATTTTTTTCCAGCAAACCAAGTCTTTAAGAAACGCAATGAGATCGGAATCAATCGCAACAGTTTACAGGAATGGCAAAGGTAAGACTAAAATATCTTAACTTTCTGCATCAAATAACCATGGACTCTGCTAAAATGGTTCAATACTGAAGAAAATGGTAACTTCATGATAGAAAGGATTATAAAGAATTTATATTTCTGTATAAAAGGCGAAAATGAAAAAAAAAATCGTTATTTTATTTACTTCTAAATATCTGTGGAATCATTTGTAAATTTTATATTCGTGAAATAGGAAATTAAATCCAATGAAATTTGACAGTTTTATGAGATGAAATGGAATGTCACACAGTTATAAAACTGATACTAATTAGTTTTAATATTTCCAATAATAATAATAATAAATCCCATGGCCCTGATAACAGCTTCCAAGTTACGGTATCAAACGATACTAGGTTCAAATTAAATTCTATCCAAGGTTTTTTGCATACTTGGGAATGATGACGGTTAAATGTAGCTCTCTTGTGTGCCTCAGCAGTTGAGAAGAAAATGCTGTACTGTAGCCGAAAGAATAAACTACAAGTTTTTCACACTCTTTAATTTTTTTTCTAGGATGCCACAACACAGGATAGCATAACATCGCACAAAACAAATACACTACACAACAATTAATAGCTGAAAATAGAATTCATAACTAAAAAATCAACACATCATCCTGGCTACTCGAACTCTTCTTCGAAGCTAATCTTCCCGACAGTTACCGTCGGCTACAGCACCATCTGGCGGTCAAAGGTGATACGATCCTTCCATGGAGGTTAGCAAAGATTAGTCCCTTACCTCTTTAAAGTGCCGAATTAACTGAAGTTTTCATCATTTATTAATGCTCTGAAACGAAGAAACTTTTAACTAGGTTTTTGGAAATTGAAATTTGAGTTTTAGAAATTTAAGCCAAATAAACTTTTGAAAGTATTTAGAGCAACATCACCAAGAATTTTAAGAATTTATTTCATAATTTAAAGGAAATCATTCAGCATGTTAACTTTTCATCGTTAAGCGGAATCGGTACTTGTAATTCCGAATGATAGATGTGTCGATTTCAGATTTTTGTAAGACAACGCCTATTACAAATCTCATGTAATTGCAAAGATATCTCAAATGAGTTGATTGGAATAATTAAAAATAATAATGATTCCTATTTTTTTTCTAAACTTAAAAAAAATCCTTTAATGTATATAATTGCACATTTTATTATTTTCCAAATGAAAATGCTTAGTGAATTTCTCAATGGCTCTGGCTAAAATTAGAATATGATTTTGCGTAGTATTTTACGTTAAGAACTATATTAATAAGTAATTATCTAATTCCAGAAGAGAAAATTTCATCAAAGGAACTGGTTCCTGGAGATGTATTGATTCTATCTCAAACCCCCTTCACTATGTACTGCGATGCCGTTTTGATCTCTGGGAATTGCGTGGTGAATGAAAGTATGCTGACTGGTGAGAGAATAATTGCAGATTTTTTAATTCCTTCAATACTATGATGAATAACTTTTTCCATTAAAACATTTCAAGAGATGTTATAAATTGTGCATGCTTTCCTATCAATAAACTTTCTTTCCTATTTTGTTGTGTATACATGTAGCGATTATTCGATGTTAGCAATCTATACATAGTATAAAATGAAGTCTCTTGAAAGCGTCTGTATATTGGGACCACAAAAACTCGAGAAAAAGTTAACAGATATTGGAGATATGTATACTCTTTTGTAGAACATTTATTGATGGAGGTTTTAGTACATTAAAGTCATATCTAAATAAAGAGGGTAGCTCTATAATTGTGATTTTAATTTACCCGAAAATCTCAAACTGCGCATGTGCAAATAGAAAGGGGCTGTGATATGCATATGAGATACAATTCTTTGCTTACATCTGATTTTAAATAGTGATTCGAATCTCATTATGCCAAAAAGAAGGAAATCCAACTTCAAAATGATCGCCTGTGTTTTGTCTACGGACATATCATATTTTTGCCTTTTTAACAGTAAATATTTCTAAATGTGTGTTGTAAAAAATTGTTTTGTAGCTATTTTTGATAATTTTTAAACATACTTTCCTGTCTTTTTGATGTTGCGTAACATGCCCATGTCATGTCGGGAGGAGGCTAGACTTAAGTTTAAAGCTTTTTTTTCCTTGGATGCTTTCCCACGGGCAACGGCGTGCAGGTTCTACTAGTTTAACATAAAACTAAAATATTTTTTGCTCATGTGGAGGTAGACAAGGATTGCGTGTGAGAAAATTTAGTGTGTATTACTGCCATTTTCTTATTCATTCCTTTTATTGCCATGTCGTTTAATGTTTGTTTCATATACCAATAAAACTCCACTTCCGATTTTCAGGAGAAAGCACAGCCATCACAAAGATTCCGATTTCCGAAAGTTCCAGTGCTCTCTTCGACGTGCAGTCTAACAAGAGAAGCGTTCTGTCCTGTGGAACCGAAGTCTTACTCTGTAGAAGTACGGACCTGGAAGGAGTCAGAGCTATTGTGTATCGCACCGGTAAATATGTGATGAGAATTTTGTATTCCTGTAAGTTTGATTAAATACAAAGAAGAAACACATAAAAAAATGTTTTTCAAAACACAATGAACAAAAAAAAATTTTCTTTAGTTTAGTCTTTTTCTTTAATATAGAAATTAGCAATTTTTTTTACATTTCTACCTCTTTTTTGAAATCAAATTTACAAATAACCCACTTTTAGACACCGAATCTAAAGCAACTGTAGCGTTACCATTATAAGCCAGATAATATCCTTCGAGCGGAAGGGTCCCTTTTGCTCGATCGGTATGATACTCGGCTACAGGCCCAAACGTCACAGGTTCCTACCGCGACCTTCAATCGCTACATTGGTGACCTTGACAACGCAACCTTCTGCCACAGTCGTGGCGCCATCTACCCGCAGAAAAATCGTCAGACTCACTTGACGAAGGCTAAAAGCAAAACAAACAAACAAAAAATCGTCAGACCCACTTGACGAGCAACCAGCAACTCGCCATAACACTTGGCACAATACAAAGATCGTTCGCTACTTCGCCGACTCACTGGTGGGGATGTATTGTAGCATTATCATTATAAGCCAGATAATATCTTTCTAGCTGAAGGATCCCTTTTCTTCGATCGGTATGATACTCGGCTACAGGCCCAAACGTCGCCGGTTCCTACCGCGACCTTCAATCGCTACACAACCATTTCTTCTTCGGGACAAACAGCTCAAATTCTTTAAGAAATAATTTAAAAGGGAAATGTTTAGTACATTAAAACCATATCAAAATAAAAAGGGGAGTTTTATAATGTTAACATGTAAGTTAATGTTAACATGTAAGTTAATGTTAACATGTTAACATGTTTATAATGTTAACATGTAAGTTAAACATGTAAGTTTCATATTAAGCCGAAAGTTCCATAAGCCGAAAAAAGCAATTTTTGTTTTAAAAAAAGAACATTTATCCTTAAAAATATGAGACAGATTAATATGTAACACGCATCAATTTGAACTCAGTAATAAAAAATGCAATAAACGTGAAACGGAAAGGAAAATGTTGTCAATTTACTATTATTCGACATAACTGTCATTCAAGCTGATACATTTGTTCTATCATGAATCAATTTGACAATGCAATTCCCAATGAGCGCCGTCTGCTGCGCATACAGCTGCTGTCACAGAGCCCATTTGATGTCAGGTTAAAATCAAGCCTCTGACCACTGAGGAGCTTCTGAGGGTTTGAATTCCTGGATGTATGCTCCAACCAAACTTTATAGTTTTGCATGAATGGAAAGAAAATGTTCTCGAAGCCAATCGCAAATTGAGGGAAAGCAGCCCTGATTTGGAACCTTCCGATTTCCATCTGTTTAAATCCATTAAGAGGTTTCGAAAAGGAAGTTTTTTTCTTCATGAAGAATCTGAATTCAGACCATGACCTTAAACGGTTCTGTGATAGTTGCTCTAATCGCGTTTTATGAAATCTGGATTTTCAAACTGATCAAGTAATGCCACAAATGCTTCGACATGAATGAGAATTAGACCAAAGATTAGTAAATTAATAATACTTACTGATCCCCCCCCATGTTTTAATAAATGTTCATTTAATTAATAACGAATTGCTTCGAATCTGATACCAAAACAAACTGAATTGAATACATTTATTTTTAAAAAATGTACAATTTTAAGTAAAAATCTATTTATATTCCATCACCTTAACTCATTCTGTTTTTCAATTCTCATGTTCATATACAGACCTACTGACAGGCAATTGCAATTCCAAAATTGGTAATATACGGAATAAAACAAGTCTAAAGTAGAAGATACATTAAAATCAATCGACCAAAACTTTTAGCCATTAAAATTCTTCCTCTCTTTCTGTGCATATAAATAAGAGTACAAGCTAGCACACATAACATAACATAACGTCATCCTGTGCCCTCAGTGCCGATAAGGCTAGGTTATCTAACCAGTTGGATGAGCACAAGATGGGAGGGGAAAAAAGAAAAAAGAAGAAAAAAAGGGGGAAGGAATCTGCACTTTTGAGGGACTTTTTAATCTATTATTTGGGTTGGTTATCACAAGGGGAATTCTGGTCTCAACTATTGTAGGTCTTGAAGATGTCTTGGTATTTATGAATGTGGTTTTACCATGGAGTGGATTTTGCCGCGTGAAAGGGTGTTTGAATCAACTCTCCTGTACCATTCCTCTTCGAGAGTTCTATCTGGCTTCCTCATGTGCCATGAGAGAGTGAGTAGGCATTCTGTGGCATAGTGAATTGGAGATCCTATTTCCCCACAGCTACGGCAAGGAGAGTTGACTAGATGGAATATGTGTAGGTATGTCGGGAATGGGCCGTGTCCATTGAAGAAAAAGACATTCGCTCTGTCCCAGTTGGCAGCGTAGAGAGAAACTTTTGGAATTATGTTATATGCAGAGCGGCCTGCTTCGCCTTCTTCCCATTCCTTTTGCCATCTTGTCATCATATCGGTTTGGAGGATGTTCTTCGGATGAGATCTTGGAAGCTTCATTAGATTCCGATCCTCATTAGCACTAGCCGCTGTTTTGGCTAGTTTGTCCGCCGCTTCATTCCCGTCATAGCCTGCCTGGGCCTTGATCCATGAAATTTTAATACGAGGCACACATAGGACAAGGCTATTCTTAAGATTTAAAAAAATGCAAATATAAATAAATGAATGAAAACCAAAAAATTATTCTATCATTCTTGATTGTTTAAGGGTTAATAAGCCTTACATATTTGAAACATCTATTATGATAGGTTTTTCTTATTTTAATTGTAATTAATCATTTATTGGTCGTAAAATTTTACTATCAATATTATATTATTATATAGGATTTTCAACTGCCAAAGGAGAACTTGTGAGGTCCATTCTCTTTCCTAAACCTGTTGCATTGAAACTCTATTCCGACTTGCTGAAATGCATGGTTATCTTCTTCATTTTAGGTAAGCAATCCAAAAAAAAAAAAAAATCTTAACTTTATAGAATAATATTGTATTATGAAGGAGTGTAATGTGTGTTATTTACTCTTTTCCAATACAACGAAAATGTTAAATTATGTATGTGCAAAAAGATATTAGAAGGCAACGGACATTATACTTTCAGATTGAATGAAAATGAATCTGAAACAAAAAATAATATTTTTCGAAATTTTAATTTGTATGATAGATTTATAAAGGAGAGTTTTAATATTAATTTAATCTTAATGAAAACATCAACCGTCATTGTACCTCAATAACAAACATGAGGCATTAAAAAATTATTTTAAATGATACTTTATTACAGGAAATCATTGACTGATTCCGATCAATTTAATTTTTAAATGAAGTGTTTCTGTCATTAAAAATAGAGAAAGTGTCTTTAAAAAATCCATGGTACCGCATTTGAAGCAAGGAGCACTTTTTTTGAAGCAAAGATTATTTTAATTATTTGTTGGAACACATTTTCTTTATTTAGTAATTAAGTTAATACCAATTTATTTAACTTAAGCCTTTTAAGATGTCGAGTCAGTTTTTTTTTCAGTTTTTCATCCTTATTTCAAAAACAGATAAATCATGCTTTTATATTTATTTCCAACATTTTATGGAAAAGTTCACTATAATAAAAATTTTAATTATTCAATTATTCTCTTTAGAATTATATTTTTGAGATATTAAAATAATTACATCAAAATAATTGAGTCCTATAGATTTAATATTTTTATCGCACCATTATTTAGTTTTAAATTATTTCCATAAAACTTAAATACGATTTATTTTGAAAACGCAAAATTTTTCCTCTGCCGCTCAAATAAAGATCTACTAAGAAGCGATAATAGCATTGATTTTAAATACGCCTACTCTAACAGAGATTTCAAAATAAAGTTCTTTCTGTCTATAAAATTTTCCAAACCATTCACTTTGCGTTGCTATTTCCGTTGTGTCGATGACAGATTCAAAATTTATTCAAACAATTCAAAATCATTCGAACGATTTTTTAATGACGCATTTCAAGGATTACTTTAGCTTCATGGCAACGTACAAACAAAAGTAAATTTATTTCCCTTCATTTTTTTTTCTGTGTTTCCTGACGCGTGGCAACTTGATTACCGCAATTTAAAATTTATTTTCTTTGAGAAAGGTTTTAAATGTCTTGAATGAGGAATTGTCAAATGTATTTATTCTTTCTCGTTATTCTGGCAGAAAAAAAATGCTTAACCTTAACTTTCTCTCTCACTCTCTCTGTATGTATATATATATATATATATATAATATATATATATATATTATTTCGACATAAATTCAAAGTCGATTTTTACTGTATTAGATGTGAAGCTGTATTATTACAGTTTTCAGCTTTCATGATCTTACGAATTCAGTGTTCTTTCCAATAACGAAATGTTTTAAAACTCTTCATGTTTTACAGACAAAAATTCCAAAATTCAACGATGATATGCAGCTCTTAGTATCAATAAAATTCGGCTTTTAAACTGCAAAATGGGTAGTTTAGTAAAATTTCCAATCCCTTATGAAATACACTCATGTCCCTAAATTAAGGATAATTCAGACTCACGCGGAAATTGAACTCTAAAATACATATACCACCCGTAAAATAACTGCACTTCATCAAAAATCATTTGCAAATTGATGAAAGCCAGTGGCTTCCTGCAATGTGATTAAGTGGGATACTTTCCTTCGAGTTCAATTTTAGCTTGCCGTCTCTTGTCGCTTGCTTTCTTACGGAGAACTGCAGGTACCCGTAACCATCAAGAGATACAATTATTGAATGACACCGTTTCAGTCATGAAGGGTTGTTCGTTTAGGGGAAAATTATTCTCTGTTCAAGAACTGACCTGCTTGTTCAAATTGGAACAATGACAGGCAAATCTATCAAGACATCATTCTAGAACAACATTTATGAGTATTTCAGGGCGCCGTATCCGCATTATGAATTACAACGCCCGTACTCACCATGAAAACATCGTAAATGAATGCCTTCGATCGGAGGATATCATCCATATGGACTGGCCAGCATTCTCACCAGACTTGAATCCAGTAGAGCATGTGTGGGGCATACTTGGCTGAAGAGTTTCAGCCAGTCAACCACCTCATACATGTCTACCGGAAATTTGGAGAGCATTGCTTGATGAGTGGTTTAATACTCTCCAAGAACAAATCAATAATTTGATACTGTTATCATATATAATTTATATATGATATCCATTCATAAAAGCGTATATCCAGATATAAATATTTATTGTTATGAATATAAGGATGTTATTAACATTCAAAATTCTCACTGAACTTCGCATAAGTTAAAACTTTCTTTTCTTTATATATATATAAAAAAAGAATAGCCATATCTGTCTGTTCTTTATGGTTTTGAGTCTTTTAATTTCTCTTCATTGAAGCTTGAATTCAAAAATTTATGAGATTTAATTTATTATAGAAGAAGGAGCTGATAAAGCTTGTTTATTCGGCTTTTCCTTGGGATAACTTCACTACGCAATTGCTGCCATCGTTGTACTTATGAATTACAGGCCTGATTTTCTCGCCTCTCTTTCTCAGCTGTATTTCTTTGGAATATGAGAATCGTTACTCTTAGTAGCCTTAATTTGTCCTTTCAAGCGGCAGGAAATTTCAAATATTTGTAATTATTAAACAGCTGATGTACTGTACTTATGAGACTGATCGAACTATTTCGTTTGTCTACAAGAAATGACGTTATTTATTTACATTAAAAAATATTTTATATGTGCCAAAACGTTTTGAAAATAACATCTTTTTCAATTCCTACTTTTCATTCACACTCTATATATATTTATGTATCTTGGTCAAATTTTCAATCGGTAATAAAATTCTTTTTATTCATCCTATGAAGTTCAAGTACATTTTTTAAAACTTGTAAGATATGACACTTGATTTTAATGTAATTTTTTCAAATATAAATTCATTAATTAAATTGAATTAACTTTTAATATTTTAAATAGACTTTTAGCAGTTTGTAATGAAAATTGAAATCGACAGTCAGTAGCTCAATTGGTAAAACGCGAGGATTTCAGTATTTTTCACGAGTAGGTGAAGAATGTTAATTCAATTCTTGCCAAAATCAACGATTTTTTTGATAAATTAGTTATATTAATTGTATTTATTTAATAAAAAGTAACTAAAATAAATTTTTCTTTATTGACCTTAGTAGTAATTGATTTTTTTAAAAAAAATTATATTACTTGTTGGGATAATGGTGTGAAAAAAAAAAAAAAGGTTTGCATGAAACAAACCTATTCAGATCATTTTACATCTAATTTTGAATTAAAATTAAAAACAAGAGTTATATAAAGTGTTATATTCCAATTTAAATCAATATAAAATAAAATTCGAAGTAATATTTCAGTTAGCAAAAACTCTATTTGTGTCAGACAGACGGTTGATTATTTATTTCACTCTATTAAAAGATTTGTTACCACTAATTCCTGGGTGGGGAAGAGACAAGGAGGGAAGATTCCTTTTTCTTATTTGTTTGGCATAGATACTAAATTGGACTATAAAACTTATTGATTAACGTCGTAAAAATTAAATAATTCATATACGAAAGGGAGATATGTTCTTAATGAAACGGAATCAAATCAGAGATAAGTCTCTTCTCTTTCAATAATTTTTTCATTGCAAGTTCTAATTAAATTATGTTTTCACAATTTCCGAGAGAAAATTCTTTATGGTTTATACTCCCCGGATAAATAAATAAAACAAATAATTTTTAAGCTACATTGTTCATTCAGTTATATAAAAGGATACTAAATATTTTGTGTTTTATATGCCTATTGAATTTTTTTTTAAATGTTGCAGTTGAGGAATTGTCTTTGAATTATCGTGAGACTAGTTTAATATTTATAGTGAGTGGATAAAGAGAAATAACGAAATTCATTTTGGGGGAAAAGGTTAATAACAAGTAATAAACGATTGTCCGCATTTAAATATTTTTCATAAATTCAGCACTGTTCATCAATGTCAACACCATATATATCAAATTCATTTGATGGTGTTTAATAATTCTTGTTTTGCAGGAAGCATACCAGTTATTTACACTGCTCTTGTTTGCGCGGAAATTGATGTAAGTATATTCAATATAAATAATCAAAATCATTTTAAATATCAATAAATATAAAAAATATTTACCTTTTTTCATTATGATTATCTGTAGTATTCAGGGTAAATCAAGTTGAATAGAACCCAGGATTTATTTTTCTACTATTAAATATTCATATCGCACAGATCAATATTTTAAGTGTATGTTGCAATCTTGAAGACATGCATGAATAATATATATTACAAAATGCGTTGATTGTGTCAAAACGTTGAATTAGTTATGTTACCTCAAAACACATTTTCTTATAAAATTCTTGTAAGGCATTTAAATTAAATCATCACATCTATTACTAGATTAGCAAAAGAAAATCATCAATAATTCCTTTTGCATCTTTATATCCATTTCTAATGTAAATTATAAGTTCATATTACCGATAAAATACCAATAGATTTTGAATATTTTTTGTTACTTAGAAGAAGGTAGTTAGAATATTTTGTAAATTAAATAATTCCCATAAATCGTCGATTTTGATAGGAAACTTTTGATATTTGGATTATAAATTGAAATTAGCTCCGATATTTGTTATTTTTTTTCAAAAGCATTATATTTTATAGGATGATCAATGCTTATCTGTCAATGGTCATAGAAAGTACATGGACAAAAAATAGTAAATGCATAAACAATGATAAGAAAAACAAATTCGTTAAAATAAACATAGATGAAATGTAATATTCTAGCATATACCTACAGTTAAAGGAGGATTCTTAGATCGACCATTCAGATTCATTCCGTGCCATTACATTTTTCAGTCCTTCCAGTTTGTAAAAACGCTGGCGGCTATGTAAAACCTGAATCTCTCCAAACCTTTCTGTGAGTCCTATAATAGATACGCACGTGTGAACCTCTTCCTCTCAATCCATAGATCATTGATCAATCAGTAGCCATTCGATAGGGTTCGATTGATTGGTATTGTGATGGGTTAGGTAGAGAAGACTGAGATATCCAAGCCTACATTCCACTTCATGCCAAGACTAAAAAGTTTATAAAATATTCACTTTAACGTAAAAGGTCAGTGTTGGGAAATGTGGAGTATTTGTGAGGGGCCAGTTTAAGAAACATGCGTTTAACATATCTACAGATGTAGTTCATCATTTAGATGGAAAGTTTGAAGAATTGTGTATGTAAAGAATGAGGTATTCTGTTTCCGTTCCTTGCATTATTAAAACTTACTGTTCCCAGTTCCTTTCTGATTTGGCGTTGAGTATTAGCTACTTTAACTACTTTAAAACATACATTTTCCACATAGAAACTTCATACATACATTTAAATAAACATAGGAATAAAAGTGCATAACATATCTGATTTCTTGAAAATAAAATTTCTGACAAAGGCTTTCCGTGTTCATTGGTCCTTTTTTTCTATCTCCACCTCTTTTTTTTTTATAATATTCCTTTTTGCCTAAAAAATTATTATCTATATAAGTATATAATGATATTTTTTTATTTTAAACATTTATAAAAGTAGTATTTTTCACAAAAATGCCTTGGGGATATTCAAATAAAAATCTTCGATTAATGTTTAATTAATTTTTTTTATTTTCTTTGTGGGCATCTTTTATTAAAAAAATAACTGTAACAATGGTTTGCTATTTAGAAAAGTTTGAATGGGTTTTTTTTATATCCTGCATTATTACATAATACATTTTGCAGATACTATTCAGCAAATAAATATTAGTATTTTAAGTATCTTCCATAATTAAAGCAAATTTTATCAATGAACAGGTAAAATTTCCTTATTTCTCAATAGCGCTTATTCTCTCTTTCTGCTGTTCGCAGGCGTATCCTTGGGACGCGTTACTGTACGTTCTGAATGTGGTCACTTTCTTTGTCCCGCCTTCTCTGCCAGCCGTGCTGACCAGTATCAACGAGCAGGCGCAGAGGAGACTTCGAAAACAAGACATCTACTGTCTCAATTCGAGATACATCAACTTCGCCGGAGGATTAGACGTAGTCTGCTTCGATAAGGTTAGAAGTTTAATTTGGTCATTGGCTTCAGTTATATTTATCTTCGTGTATATTATTTTATCGTACCTTTTTAAAAATGCTTTCATCACACTAGTTAATTATGTAAATAAAGTGGATGTAAAACATAGCTAAATAATACTGTCGCGTAAATGCAGTTGGCACAGATAAACCAATTGTTAACTAAAGTCAAAGATAACACCCTCTAATATCAAGAAGCTAAATCTTACATATAATTTTATCCACAAGGCGAAATGAGTCAAATCTTCCAGATTTGGAAAGACACAGAAATTATAAAAACATTATAGAACAAACGGAAATAAACAGAAAGAAAATCAGTTTTTAGACAGCTTGCCTGAAGTCAGATCCGAACTCGCAAACTGTCCTTTTTATTTCATAGAATTCTACCACTGAGTCCACCATTCAGTCCACGCTGAGTTAGAACAAGTTATATTAAATCTATATTAATAAAAATGCAGCTCGAAATGCGTTTCTAAGCGCAAAACTGGAGAACGGCTTGACCGATTCGGCTAATTTTTTTAATATTTTCGTTAAGACACGAGGATGGTTCTTACGGAGAGAAAAAATTAAAAAAAACTGCGTGGAAAATAGTTAAAACGACACTTTTCTTACTTTCCCGCCAAAAATCTTCATTTCCTTCCCCCACACCAACTGAGTTAGATAGCAGGAAGTAATAAATTATGATTTGTTTAGAAAGAAATACGCGAAGTCAGTTGGTTTTCATTTATAGATAACGGGATGTTTAAAAAAGAAAGAAAATAGTTGCTTTTATTTATTATTAGTCGGTATGAATATTTAATCTATGCCTGCTCAAAATAAAGTCTGGGCAGAGAAGAAAAAAAAAAGAATGAAAAGAAGGGTGTGTGTGTCACCATTATTTCCTCTGTGAGCGACATTTTCCAAGCTGTTTTTAAACTTTCGCATCTCTTGAAAACCAACTGCTTCTTTATTTGTTTAGTGTGTTTACATTTATGAAAATTTGAATCTCATTATTCTATAAAAACGTAGAATTTTAGACCTTCCCCTCCACCATGTAAGTAAAGTATCAATTCCGGGACAATCATTGCTCGGATAGAAAGAGAAAGATGAGTAGAAAAAAGAACAGATCATCTGAAGAAAATAATACTATAAATGAATTATATGATTATCAAAATTTATTTGGTTTAAAAATATTTTGGTGAAACACCTGTTATGAGACACAGCAACATAAAATATTATATGAAAATTTTAGCGAGCATTAATACTGGCGAACCTACTGGTCGCCAAAGGCGGCTAGTTTTTAAATAAATATCTTGTTCATAAATAACTTAATAGTTATACCTTATTCACGGCAAATATAGAAGGAATATTTCTTATGAAGTAATAAAATATAAAGATTTAAAGATAGGAAGTTAAAAATATCGCTCGTAGAAAATTAAAAACCCATGGTCAGGTATTTTCAGTGCTAAAAATGCGAACAGATTAATTTTTTTTTAATTTTGAGTGCATGATTTTTTTAAAGTTTTATCATTTATTGGAGATGTAGGAAATGAATACATTAAACACCTTAAAGATAAAGAAAAAGAAACAATAAATATTTTCTTTTTTGTATTTATAATATTGAATTTGGTTCAGATATACTTTTAAAACAAGATGGAAAAAAATTGGGTATGACTGTTAGTCCAATTTATCCTTTATAAATTAAAAAATAACTCCATAAACTGTGCAACTTTAAAGTTCATAAGTAATAAAAAGAAGAAAAAGCAAATTTTAGAAAAAAATATGTCATCAAAAAACAAATTGTCTCTTTAACTTAAACCCTATATCATAGTGTGCTGAGGATAATTTATTTACATCGGTGTCAAAAATACAGCATTAAAAACCTGATTCCATCAAAGACACTCAATTACGCAGATTAAATACACATTAAATTTAGCATCAAGGCTCAAACATTCTTTCACTGGTGTAGAGAAGAGTTTGGAAATTGACTACTCAGCTGTCTCCCTCGACCTCTTCTCATGGTTTTAAATTATGAAGTTTAGCAAGGACATATTGTTTGAACATCAGTTTGACCCTTAATCGCGTTAATATCTGAAAATTCCTTGTTTTTCCAAAATGGGATACAAATATCAAGCCATGCTATAAGGCTGCATCTTAGCAACTATCAGTCTTAAGTCAAAAATAAATATTTAAAAAAGCTTAAAATGAAATATGCTATGCTATGCATATTTCAATGTATCGTGTCAGAACATCATTTCTCGTACGGTCAAGCACCACGTGCTCGTGCGAGTTAAATTCTATTTTTATTCATTGTTCATTGAATGAGTCACTTTAATATTGCAAACGATCCAAGAAAACTCTGTCTCGCCTTTATTATTTAAAAAAATGTCACATTTCCTATTTATTTCATTTCATATATAATCACGCTTTTAAAATGACATTATTCTAGGTTTTATTTGCTGTAGCCAATAACATTTATTTTAAAAAAATCAAAGATTTTGTAAGTGCAATGGCCACGCGAAGGTAATAAAATTTCAATTTTTCGCCTACGGATTTTTGTTTACCTCATTCCCAGAATAACATCATGTTCTGACAAGACAATAAGTCATCTCGTATAATTTTTTTTTCTTTCTAGACTGGAACACTCACTGAAGACAGTCTTGATATATCGATAGTGGTTCCGGCAAAGGATAAAATGTAAGCTTTACCAAGTTTTTTAAAAAAACTGTTTGAAAGTATTCAGTTTCTATGTCAGAATGACTAATTTGAAAAGTTACTCACTAGGTTTGAAACCATTGTTTTAAATCCAGATCAGTTGTCTTCCGAGCTGATGATCAAAGCGATGGCCACTTGCCATTCTCTGGCCAGAATCGATGGGGAGCTTCAAGGATACGATATGGATATAAAGATGTTCAAGTTAACTGGATGGGTAGGTTATCGTTTGTGCTTATTTATTTTTAAAAAAGCCGGTATTTAAATACATTTTTTAAAAATTTAAATCAATATCGAAAATTAATATTAAAGTAAAATTATTTAAAAGAATTCCTGGTCAAAACCCTTTGCCACAATCATTAATAACTGAAACAAAGTGTGTTACACAAAAAGAAAAAGTGTGTTCTTCACAAAAAGGTGTAAGGATATACAGAGCCTGACTAAGCCAAGGGCATGCGGGGCAATTACCCTGGTCTCCCACATCAAAAGGGCCTCCCAAATTGAATAGAAAATTTATTTCAAGCTTCCTTTTTAAATGAACTTTCTAATCGTTCAAGACTAAAAAGACAGAGAGGGGTCCCAAAGATATTTTTTTTTGCCCAGAACCCCAGTTAAGCTAACTCGAGTGCTGATGTTGCAGAACACGATATTTAGGGAACATTGTGTCACATTTGACGTATGAGAATTACGAAATAAAAATTTTAAAAATATCTTGAAATAATTTTACTATTTTATTTTATGTGGGAGTCTAACCAAATCTTCTAAAAACGTTAGACCTTTCAGATAGTGGGGTTTTAGTGGCGTGATGTCTAGGGTTTTTTTAAAAAAATATTTACAGGTTAGTTTCTAAACCACGATTAAAATAAGGCAAATGAAGGATGAAGAGACTTCTTTATAAAAATAAAAGAATTTATTTTGAGGGAAAGGGAGATATTTACAGGGGGAGGGAGTATTTACAGGGAAATATTAAAAGAATTAAAACATGGAGATATTAAATAATCAGAAAGTTAGATTATTTCCTCTAGGAGGACGTTAGAGGTAGGGAAACATTATGACTGAAAACATATTAACACGTAACCGCATAGCTTTACGAGCAGAAACCACTAACGCATGGAGATAGACGTCTTTCTTTTACGTATGTTAGTAAGCCTCTGGCTTATTATTAATTGGGATATTTTTTCAATACCTCGATAGATGGCGTTGTTCTAGAATGTTGTACTAATTAAAAGTATCGTCCTCTGGGAAATGATTTAACCTTTTACAATTCTCACTTTGATTCAGTCTACGATCGGGTGTTGATAAAGCAAAAAAATGAAAGCAGATGATGTTTAAATAAAATAGCTCTGTGGAATATCCTATATTTATATGGATATTTTTATTGAAATACCATTTAAGCATTTGTAATGCCACTAGCATAATTCATGTTAATTTTGTTTTAAGCTTACTTAAGCGTCTATATTAAATGTTCTAATTTTTTAATGTTTTAAAACCGATACTATTCGAATCGATTTCTCATTGAAATTTTGCCTTTTCGTATTTAAATGGCAGTATAATCTCAATACATAATGAATGGATTGCATCTATGATAAACAGCAATGTCAATGCATAGAGAATATTTTGCATGACAAAATTTGATTACAGAAAATTTGTGGATTATTATTTACATATTCATAATTAAATGCAGTTTCATATTAAATGTCCCAACTTTTTTTTGTATATATGAGTAGGAAATGCAAGAACCAACAGCAGAAGATAATGTACCTTTTGAATACATTCCACCAAGAATTGTTTCCCGAAATGTCCCTGATGAAAAAAGGGTATGTTTTGTTTTCTTGTTCTTCTATTTCATTTAAAATACGTTACATAGATATGTTTTACCTTTAAATATTTTTCTTTTCATTTCAGTATGTTTACATTTTTCTAAAATATAAGCTTCAAAAATTAAAAGAGATTCGACCATTTAGTTCGAAACATAGATTCAGTTTATGGTCTAATTGGTAAAAACGTGTTAAAAAATAATTCTAATTTTTTTAACCATTTAAAAACATCAAAATATAATTTTAATGCTTGCTAATATATATTTATTTTACACAAGCGTATTAAAATATTCGCCTTAATCGTTCCGAATTTTCTATTTTGTGGTTTTGCTTAGATGAAGGAAGACTATTTTTACCAAATTGTGTTTGAGAATTAGTTTGATAAAATTATGAAAATTAAAGAAGAAAAATTGTGAGAAAATAAGATTATTATTGTAAAACTCTTCTTTTTTTATTTTAATATAATGCGAAATAGTTTTTGTACGATTATTTGTTCCATTGAATGTATGAATTGCCAAAATATAGATTACGACTCAATTTTTATTTAATTAAATATCCAATAAAAATTTAGGAATCGTTTTGAGCATCTTCTGTTTGAAAAGTAACTATGAGTTAAATTTGATAATTTTTAGTCAAACTGTTTATCCTGTAGAAGTTAAGTATTTATATCGCATATGTTGACTGGTGCAGTATATAAATCTTCCTATAAACATTACAATGTTAAAATATTGAGCAAAATATTTTGAACATGAGTTAGTTATTAGTAAAGTAATTCAATGGATACTGTTGTTACGAGTTATTTTTTTTATCATGTCAGAACATGATATTATTTTGGGAATGAGGTTTGTGGCGTGAACAAAAATCCGTAGGCGACGAATTTTATTATCCGCTCGAGCATCTAAAAAATCAGCTTTTAATAACGCATTGCCATCCCATTTACAAAAGCTCTGATTTTTTTAAAAAAATAAGTTCATGACTACAGCAAATAAAACCCTGAAAATGTCATTTTGTGCATGTGATTATATGAAATGAAATAAATGAGAAATGTGATATTTTTTTTAAACAATCAATGCGAGACAAAGTTTTTTGGATCGTTTGTAATACTAAAGTGACTCTTTCAATGAAACCATTAAAATGAATTAAAAATATAATTTAACTTGCACGAGCACGTGGTGCTCGGCCCTACAAAAAATTAAGTTCTGACATGATACATTGAAACATGCATGGCAGATTTCCTTTTAAAGTTTTTACAATTCTGCAATAAAAATAATGTTCACAAATACATATTTTTTTATGTACTGGGTATTATTTACTTGAGAAATTTCTTTGATGTTATAGTTGTTTTCACTTATGAGTTTTTAGCTACTTTATTCTTCTTTCTTTTAGCCTTCTATAGCTATCGTCAAGATGTTTCCTTTCGAATCGTCTCTGAAGAGAACGAGTGTTGTTACACAAACTGAAGGATCGGGGAAATTCGAAGTGTATCTGAAAGGCGCACCGGAGTTAGTGGTATCACTAAGTAAACTGGAGACAGGTGAATCAAATAATTTTTTTAAAGTACAGAAAGGCAATATATGTTATTAAATATTTTTATTTGACCTTTCAGTTTTAAATGAGTTTTGTTTATATAGACACTAAAATAGTCGTCACTTTTTGCTTTTTTGCACTCTTTAACAAAATTTCAATAGTTTTAGTTAATTTCAAATGTTTTATACATTTTTGGATGTAATTATGTAATAACTCGCTTCTTAAAATGATACACTTTAACTTATTTAAACAGTTTTGACTATAATATGTTTTAGCAATTTTAGAGTTCATAATTATATTTATTATACTAGTCTAATTAAATATCATTTTCACAGAATAGAATCTCTACTAGTCAATATGACAAATAACAGTTTTTGGGTTTCTTAATATATATAATCATAATTAATGAAAGAAAATAACAGATATAGAAAATATTAAAATAAATTTCAAATTAATAACCCTGTAAATATAAAATCTGAAACAACTGTATTGTCATATCGTGTAAGGTCTTCCACTACTGGAAAAAAGTGCAGATAAAGATGGAAGTTCTTTAGAATTAAGTAAACCTTTTGACAATAAAAAAAAATCACAAATTCTAAAAGAAATGTATTTATACACTTCAAAACTCTATTACAATATATGATAAAATAGTATCGCAGATCGAATAGCAGATTACAACAGGTCAAATAACAGGTACCGTACGGCTCACTAATTTCGTCTTTTCAATCTCTCGCCACCTCTAGAACACAAATCTAGAGTAATTGTTCGTCTTTTATAGTCTGGAGAGGTGAGGAATCCAATGTTCTTAGAATTTTTCAGTATCTTGAAAATCAAATTTGCTAGGCCTTCTGATCTCGCACTTCCCAAAAAGAATACGGTGCCCAATTCGATCGCCAAGCATAAATGCCGCCAAGCTGTTTCCCTCTTCGAAGACTGCACATCTCTGGCAGTCAGTAATAAAGTAAAGCATACGTCAACCATAGAATGGAATCATGTCTGTCAATGGTATGATTTTTGGCTTTGCAATTGGTGACATCTCATTGTTAACATCGACCTGGTTGAACTTCTTAAAAATGATTTAGCGCCTTCCCTTTATTATTGTAACTTTGGACCTAATGCTTTGCATCAAATAGGATTGTAACTTGGTCTCCTTCTCTATAGTGTTACTTCGACGTTATGGAAATGCACAACAAAAGTGAGGAAGCCAAAATTAATTGTTAAATTCAGATTTCCTTACAGCTACAAATTACTTTGCAATCAAATTTCTTTTTTTTAAATCTTAGAAATATATAGGACTGGGTGAGCCAAAATGTCCATTCGATCCTATTTGGATCAGTGTCTAGGGTAGCGATATTGAAAAGAAGTAATGTTTAAGAAAAAATCAAATGATTTATTTACAGTAAACAAATTTAAAAGATTAACAATTATGACAGTAAAGGTTAGTTACATTTGAGTTAGAAGTTAAAATAAATTAGATGGCACCAAAGGGCAAAACTAACTGGTGTCACAGCTTAGATTTTTAAATATTTACTAAATAGTCATCTGCACATGATGAAGAACCCTCTTTCTCCCTTCTTCTCGCGAGAATGTCAATAGCTTACATTTCTTAAATTAAAGTCATGTGACCCATAGCTTTGGATTAATAGAAACTATGGTGCCATCTATTATAATGCAATAAAACTAAAAGGAAATTAAAAGATTACTAATTACTCTACATATATATCTATAAAATATAACTTTTTAACTGAAATTTAGAATCTTTATTTTCAGTTCCGGATGACGTAATGGATGTGCTTGAATATTATTCATCTCAAGGTTTTCGTGTCATAGCTATCGCTTGCAAAACCCTGCCACAGGGAACGTCATGGAAAAAGGTTCAAAACATGGAAAGGTAAAAATGAAACTCGTCCCTCTTCGATTAAAAAAAATACTATTTTCTATGTTATAAAACTTTTCATTTTATATAATAAGCCTTCTTGTGCTAAAAACGTAAGAAAATGTTCAATAATTATATAATTTTTTATTGTAAAGTCCTCATGTGAATAAAATCAAGATATTTTATTTTTAGGATGATTGGTTGAAGAGTTATTTATGCTGTATTTATATAAATACATTGCAAATAATCCTTTTTATGCCTTTAATTTCGTTAAAGGAATGTTCAGTAATTTATCATGAACTATTATGATTAATTCTAACACTAATTAATGATATTCTAAGATTTTAAAAGCACAGTTTTATGTACAGTCAAATTTTTGCTCGTATATAAAGATTTGAAATAAATTCTTCAGCCTCTTTCTTCATTTCAACGTAACCATAGTGATATGAAAAACTCATAAAGTGCAGTTTCCATCGCAACAGTCAATCATATCTTTTTCATTAGTTGCAAATATTTCCTACGATCTTTCTGGCATTATTATCAGAGTTTACTTTAGAAAGATAAATCTTTCATGAAAATATCCCAAAAAGAGTAAATAGCGAAAAATAATCATGGTCGTATATAAACGATGATACGATGATTTTAAATTTTCCTTATGGCTAATGAAATAGTTATTATATTAGTGATTATTAATTTGACTAGTTTATTTAGATTTTATTATGACTAGTTTATTAATTTGACAAGGTTTTTTTTGTATTTGACTAGTTTTATTTATCTAAAAGGCAATTTTTTAAAAGACAAACTTTATTATTCGACTAGTTTTATTTATCTAAAAGGCAATTTTTTTAAAAGACTAACTTTATAATTTGTCTAGTTTTATTTATCTTATGCGCTAGAAATTTCAAATTCTGAGCACTTTTATATTCTTTACACAATATTTATCGTTCAATATTTTTTAAAAGTTCAGTATAGATGAATCAAGTAATATAATTAAATTTTGATTGCATACCAATGACACGACGTGATAATGAATCTCAAAAATAATGATATCCAATTTCATTAGATTTATAATGAATTGCAAATAAAAGAAATTAAGAATACGAAAATAATTAAAATTTCAGTGCTAATAAATTCTGATTTTAAAAACTATTGACTCTAAATTTACTCTTTCGTGAATAGTTCTTCCAATAATATCATTCATTTTATAATTAACCATCTTTCTCGTATTCTCTGTGCTATGTAACAAAAAAATAGGAACAGTCAGTCCATTGCATGAATGATGAGATTTTTTAATACAATTGATATTAACCATTTGGTTCTGAATATTAAATCATGTATTTTTTCAAACATTTTTACAAACTATTACCATTTTGAAATTTTTGAAGGCATTATCTGGAAGCAGAACTTCAATTTCTTGGACTCGTTGTTTTTGAAAATAAATTGAAGCCTGAAACCATACCAGCTTTGAATATGTTGAAAGATGCCAATATAAAATCAGTTATGGTTACAGGTAAGTGGCATCTTCGACTTTTTTTCAAAACTGCAATTAATTAGGGAGTTTCAATACAAATTATTTCATCGGAATTTATTAAAGTACCCTTAAATTATTACTCATCTATGTATTTAAAATAATAAGGTAAACTATTGGGCATGTTGCTCATTCCAATAACTTCTCCAATTTTGCCATTTTTTTTTCAAATGAGGACTTTGCATATGTTATCAAGGGTCACCTAACCGATTTCACCCTCCAATTTCAACAGAGACAGAAAAAGCACATTTTCAGTTTTCATTATCTATAGGTAAATCTCATGACAGATTTTACGAACCCAAATTAACCTGTTTGAAAAAATATTATTTCATATGAAAACCACTAGACATGTTATCATGATCACCATCCTTTCTTTACTCCTCATTTTAGAAAGAAATAAAATAGCATTTCTACAGTCATTCTTCAACTGATTGATATCGAGTTGCTCCGTTGCGATTTTTTTACAAAATGAATATTAATAGTGAGTTGAGTAATATATATGTAATTTTTCTTATAAAGATGGTACATACAAGGTAAGAGATTGTATTGATGTCATATTTAGGTGTTGTTAAATTTCATACGAAAAAAATATGCTATGAAATCGGTACCTAGATTTATGGATTCTGGTTTTGCCAATAATTTAAAATATATAGATGGTGGGCATACAACTAATTATTGAAGAATTCATGTAAAGTATTAAAATTACAAATTTAAATATCATATATCCTTGTTTGAACTTGTCTAAACCAGATATGATTTGTCCGCATTTTAAATATGAAGCTAATAAACAACTGAACAAATAAAGAACTTTTATTTCATGATTTACGGAAATAAATTGTGCTTCATTTTATGGTAGTTGGATTTTTAAAGTTTGTTCAGCTTAAAAGATTGATATTTAAAAAAAAATTTACCATCTCTACTTACAAAATTAATAATAAATAAAGATTAAAAGGAAATCTGCTGTGCATATTTCAATGCATCATGTCAGAACATCATTTCTTGAACGGCCAAGCACCACGTGCTCGCGCGAGTTAAATTATATTTTTACTCATTTTGATGATTTCATTGAATGAGTCGCTTTGGTATCGCAAACGATCAGAAAAAACTTTTTTCTCGCATTAATTGTTAAAAAAAATATCACATTTCCTATTTTTTTCATTTCATATAATCACGCGCTTAAAATGACATTTTCCTAGGTTTTATTTGTTGTAGTCATTAACTTATTTTTTTTAAAATCGGAGCTTTTGTAAATGCTATGGCAATGCGTTATTAAAAGCTGACTTTTTGTGATGCTCGTGCAGATAATAAAATTTCAATTTTTCGCCCACGGTTGTTGTTTTTTTTTTTTTGCTTCGTTTTTTTTATTTATTTATTTATTTTTCGCCGACGGATTTTTGTTGCTTCTATCTAAATCATTTATTACAATATTATTTTGAAATATTTTCCCATTATTTTTCTGATTTAAAACAGATATTTCATACTGATATTATTTAATTATAATCTTATTAATTATTGATTTTATCTGTCTTGCAAATGAAAACTATGTGAAATAGAATTCTATTGAAATAATTCTGCTCATTTCGTAGCATTGAAACACATACCTTAATTTTATTACTATAATCATATGAGTTAATGGTAAAGATTAATGAAATAAGAATAACTTTCAGGGGACAACTTGCTAACTGCAATCACAGTTGCCAAGAAATGTGGCATAGTGGAAGAAAGTGATTCTGTTGTGATAATGAAGGCAAACCTCAGCACAAAATCAGATTCAAAGAACAACTTGGAGGTCTCCTATAAAAAAGCAATTTCTCCAGTCTTGAGAAATGACTCACTTCGGATGAATGGCGACAATCATACCACGGCAAGTCTGTTTCTTCATATTTAATTATCAAAATAATGTTGGAATTCTTTACTAAGCGAAAAACCTTTAGCTGAAATTAGGAATGGAATAACTAAAAGATAGTTACGTTTACTTAAAAACTACTTTTCCTCTGAAAAT
>JAOUZG010048486.1:3669956-3694129 GCA_026289955.1 Argiope argentata | reverse complement strand
GGAAAAAATAAAGCAAGCTAAAAATGCATTCAATTTCTTTAAGTAAAGATTACTCGAAATATACTTGAGCAAACTTTTTGGCTAAGTTTCTTGATTTTCGAGTGTTACAGCAGCTTTGCATGGAACAGTTAAAATTGCAGAAATTATTGAGACTTAGAGAAATGAAAACAGGCAAAGAGAAGTTAAATAACTCTTTTTAAATACTTGAATTCAAGTGATTAGCAAAGGGTTAATCTTAAAAATTCCAATGAATTGATAATTTTCGTGTGTATATTGATAAAACGGAAACTCGCTCTCTTATTAGTTGATAATTTGTCGTATCGCAGGTACTTCCGTATTATACCATCCAACTTTATCGCCAAATTGAAGTCGTCGTCAATGAGTTGCTAAACCCCCAAATATGGCAATCGGGCAATGATGTAATCCGTTGATCTTTATCGACAAATTTAAATCTGTCGCCAATGAGTTACTAAGCCGTTGGCGATCGTTGGCGAAGACGGTATAATACGTAAGTACTGTATCGTGCAGCATACATATCCATACAATAATATATATTACGTCTAAAAGTGATATTCATAAGAATATTCAAAGTGATATTCAAAGAATGTATAAATAAGAATTAATTGTATAGATCCGTTTCTTTCCCATACAGGTACGAGTCGTTCACTTTCGATCGAGAGAATGCCTTCTCTCCGAATGCATCCCACGCAGGAACAGCAATCCTCACCACGAATATGATGGCTTACGTCACGGGGGCTACGATATTTGCCAGCGGTTCACCTTACAGAGCTCCTTTCTTCTCCAATAGTAAGTTTCGAAACAAATATTCTGCAAGAATTGGAATTTTTCATAAATGTTTCATTAAATGTTTTCTATTGATATTGAAGAATAAAGTCAAAAGAAATGCTGCTTCATAGTATTATAATTGATGTAATATAAAGAAAATTAAGATTTTTTTGCTCAAATAATTTAAAAACTTTCATCTTCACTAATCGTAATTCCTCATCACTAAACACAGAAACACACGAAGACGCATATGCAACTCGACAACTTCGTTTGTTCAGTGAGCACATATGACATCATCCTGCTTTTACAAGGAGAAAACAACACTTTTTTTTTTTATTGAATCACTGATTTAAAAATTATAAAATTGAATTCCCTTTTGTTTTCTTCATTTACTTGTTACACAATGAATAAATTTGCCCGCATTTTTGGTGGCTTTCATTGGTTGATTGTACTTGAAATTTCATGTATATTAACAATTTTATGGATGAGACTACATAATATCGTTAATGTAATTTGTTATTTTTTAGTTTAATTATTACATTCACATGCATGCGAATAGACAGATCTAAAGATAATCAAATCATTCGTGAATTTGATTCAAAATTTGACTGATATCTATTATTGAACAAACTCAAATTTTATGAAATTAACTTATTGCAGTTTTTAATTATGGACTCCACATACAAAATAACGGATAGATAGACTCAAAGAAGAATTTATTGAAATAAATATAGGAATTTTTAATTTTATTGCAAAGATTCTATACCAAATTTTATTCTTTTAGAACATAACATCTTATAGATTGAGTATTCACATTCATGTATTAACCCAAATGAGGTTTTACAACAGTCTCAAACGAGAAAATATAAATCTCGAATTAGCCTTCGTTTAATGATTGGAATGTTTTCTGTTTCTGAAATTGGAGCGCGAAAAAAATGGATCATCCTTTAACCACTTAACAGTTTTATTTTCTTTACTATCTAGTAAGATGACGCTTCCTATTTTGGGAATATTTTCTTAATTTGATTCAAATGGAAATTCATTGAATACTTGACTTATCTACGTATTTGAAGTCATTTTAGTACTGATTGTGAATGGTTTATTTTTTGCTTAAAACTATCGAAATTTGATAAATCGATGCATTTATGGCATACGGGCAAAACAGTTAATTGGCTAAAGGCTTTTAATTAATTTTAAAATAATCTTTTAATCAAGTAAATCCTTCCTTTGATGATAATTAACTATACCGAGAGAGAATGTCTATAACAAATTTTAAAAGCAAGATATATATGTTCTGTTTAAATTTTAAAAGGCTGTGTCAAGCTCATGTACCCCATTGCTATCAAGATTATTTTATTTATTTATTTGAAAAATAAAATTGAGAATTTTTGGTGAGTAAATCAATCTTCTCTGTGTATTAAGATGTTTTTTTAAAGCAAACATTTGAAAATTTCATAATTATGACTGCACTATAAAATAATTTTCTGTTTTACTAAACATGAATTCGTACATAAAAACTTTTTTTTCTGACTGAAACACAAAAACACATTATTTTTTCTCTACCTGAATTTAATTACTTAAAAATCAATGCTATCATTTTCAAATGAAGGTTTTTTTTTTAATTATTTTTTCAGTACGAGGGGAAAACGTATTCACGTTTTTAATTTTCTGCTTAACGTAATTTAGTTTCACTTTAACGGAATCAATTCATATAACCATACTGTATAAGAATGCCCGATATATTTTACGATACATGCATACGATATATTTTCAGAATCCATTATGTTTCTTGCGATATATTAAAGGACTTAAGGTCATATGGAAGCTAAAAAAACATGTAGACGGAGATATTTATCTTACTGCCCTGCTGGCATATGAATTAAAGATTTGCTTTCAAATATTTAAAAATATATATCCAGTACATACATATATTTTTGCAAATGAGCAAGCGATAGATTAAAAAAATAATTCTAAATAATTCCTTAAATAATAGCTTCCTCTTTCCCTAGTACAAAAACAAAGTTAATTTTTAGCATTTTTAAAAGCTAAAATATCCCTTTTATCAAAGTCATAACTATGGAATTGAACCAATCTTATAATATCTTGCAGTTAAATATCAATACAACTTATATAAATTCAATGGAGAATCTTTCTAAAAATAAGCAGAATAAGTATTTGTTTAGTGCTCAAGAGATATTGCAGTTTTACAAGGGTACAGCGGCTATTAATTCTAAGAAAACAAATACCTGTGAACTTAGAATTTTAGTTTTTTCTTATATTTGAACTTAAGTGGTTAGAAATCAATTAATTTTATGAATGCGAATTGATTACATATGTACATATATAGAGATTTATAATCCTTTTTTATTCACAGAACTATATGTAGCAGTTTTAATAGCGGAATTAATTATGGTGGGATATTTGACTCTATCTCCTCCAGACTTCATGATCCACTTCTTGAATGTAAGTACGATTCATACTTCAAGTGCCACAATTAACAATTAAGCTATACTTGCTGTGTAAGAAACTTTATCCTGATTTACTTAAATGATAATCAGTATATTCCACTTTAAATCAATTGTATCAGGGTTTCTATCAATGAATTATTGTTAATAAATACATGCCTTCATAAATTTTATTCATATGTTTAAAATGTGAATTTCGCCAATTTTTTTTATTATAAAATTAAATTCGGGCATAAATTTAAGGAATGATAGATTTCACTATATTTGAATTAATGAAATTTCTTCGAGCAAAAGAATTTTGTTTCTCAATTCATTTTTTCTTAATAATTTATTTTAATTTTTAATTTTTCAGTTCAAACGAGCTCCTGTAGCGTCATTTCACATTAAGCTCTATACTATTACTTTAGGTGTACTAGTATTTTGCTTCATATATGAAGTAAGTACTGATTATTTATTTATTTTAGAGGAATTATTCTTTTCTTTATTTAAAACTTCTTTCAGATATTTTTTGGATACATTAAGCGATGATTTTTCGAAGATTAGATTTAGTGCTGCCATCTGTTTTCTTTTTTACAAACTAAAATATAGATAATTTCTTTAATAAGCGACTATAACATCTCGAAAGGGGTAAGAATTTGAAAAGGCTTAGTTTATAAAACAATAGCAGGTCCTAAAAGGATTAAAAGAAACATCATCTGAAAGACTATATTTATTTTTATATCCGAGAGATCTCAGTTGAACTGTGTATCATGCTAATAAATGTAGTGCAGGAATTTTTGCTATATAGTACAACACATTATATATCTTCTTTTCTCTTTTTACATTTACCATTCCTTTTATGAAAAGTTAAGATGGAATGAAAGAAGCCATAAACTCATTTTATGGCAAAGTACAAATAGATGACATTGCACACTCTTGTATTTATTATTAGTTTGTGCTGTAACGCGAGTTGCCCATTAATACGAAATATTGCATTGCATCCTTACAATATTGTTCGATATTTTGAATGCTGGATCATATCATACCTGTGCTGCAATATCATTGTTGGATATTTTACTGTAAAAAGATTATTTCCTTTGAAACTCATAAAATCATTCATCACTATTTCTGAGGAAAAGGAAGGTTGGAATACGAAGACTCGAAATCATCTGTTTTCAAAATTACTAATGATGTGTTATGCAATAAAAATTAAAAATAAAAGATTTATTTACAATTAAACCTATTTAGGATTATTTTTCATTCATAAGCTATGTGGTATAAATTATATTTGAAACTTCATTAACAGTTAGAACAGTTTACTTGTTTCCCATTTGATGATAGAAACTTCTTGCATTTCTTCCGGCATCTCAAAATTTATGCAAAAGAACGATTCTAGTAAGAATAGAAACCACGTTTCTTCAGAATTATTCTTGTTGTGCTTCTCAACTTCTTAATTTTACGATGGGAAGTCGCAGCCTGCCATTAAATATATTTTATTTTGTTTTATCTTTTTTCAAACATCAACAAAATAAATATGTTTTGTATAAAAATCCAGTTTCCTGAACAGATCAATGATTGATTTAATTAAAGGCAGAGAATTGCAGAAAATAATCTTTTATTTGTGTTATTGGCAATAGAAGAATTATTTGATTTACTTCTATTTCATCCTCAAAAATAGAATACTAAAATAATATAATGTAGAAGTAAAATTAATTTTGTTTGTCTTGTAACTCATGCCACCTGATTATAAAAAGCATCTATTTTATACTATTGCAAATAACGTCTCATGAAAGATAAAGCAATGAATTCTGTCTTTATTTTACAGAAATACTTCATCCAACATTTTCTGTCAAAGTTTGTCGTTCCAGCCATACGAAGATGGAGAGGGCCCATTCGCAAATACGAAAAACTTCTACTGGCATTAGCTCAAGAAGACTGGCCACCTTCGAATCAGATGGCAACGACAGGTTCGAACGCATCAAAAAGTTCATAAACTATATTTTACATGAGAAAATTTCATATATTCAATTGTTTTTATGAGCCTTAATATATTTCAGTATATTTTTATATTTGTAAATAAATATGTGTTTCTAGAATATTTTTTGTATTAAAAACATTTATACGTGCCCGTTTGTATGAAATATCTTTTTTTTTTTCCTTTTTTTGACGATATAGAAATTAGCTGATTATATTTCTATTCTTAATTTAAAAATGTACATAGAAGCATAAATTAAAATTTGTTGATTTTAGAGCATATATTTTGCTAAAGTGGGTTAGTTTAGCTTCGCAACTCGAAGAAAATAACTCAGAATATTATGATTAGCATCGTTTTTCGAATTTAAAGAGCATCAAAGAAAGAACTTAAAAATAAAAAGATTAAAATAAAATCTGCAGTGCATATTTCAATGTATCATGTCAGAACATAATTTCCTGAACAGCCAAGCACCGCGTGCTCGTGCAAGTTAAATTATATTTTTATTCATTTTAATTGCTTCATTGAATGAGTCACTTTAGTATTGCAAACGATCAAAAAAACTTTATCTCGCATTTACTGTTTAAAAAAATATCCCATTTTCTATTTATTTCATTTTATTTAATGCTCAAAATGACATTTTTCTAGATTTTATTTGCTGTTGTCATTAACTTTTTTTTAATCAGATCGTTTGTAAATGCAATGACAATACATTATTAAAAGCTCATTTTTTGAAATGCTCATGTATAATAATTTTTTTATTTTTCACCTACAGATTAAATTTTTTATTTTTTGCCTACGGATTTTTATTGACGCCAAAAACCTCATTCCATAAACATCATGTTCTGACATGATAATAATCTTGCAGAAAAAGTTCAGGCGATGTACTTTTGAAATTTATCAATCAATATTAGGTAAATTACCATAAAAAGGTTTCTTTTTTTTTAAGTCAATCATAATAAAGATTATCTTGCTCTCCTATATAATATACATATTAAATTAGTTTTAAAAATCATAAAAGGGATGTGTAAAGAATAATTTCTGTTAAAATTTTTTACTTATAACTGTCGGAGCATTCTATTTTAAAAATTGTTGACATATAAAAGAAAATTTTTAGAAATTCATAGTTAAGATTGTTTCAAAAAATCGTAGTTTTCTTTTCACATCTTTTCTTTTAATGTTTTTAAGATAAAAGAGCAAATAAATTTAGATCACACTTGATATCTCTACTTATATAAATTTTATGGCCGTTAAAACTGTTATGGATTTTTTTATCGATTTTAATTTACATTTATTGTTTTCATAGATATATTTATATTTCCTGAATATCTAGATATATTTTATATTTAAAATTCACATAATTCATGTATTTTTAAGAACGAGAATTCGTGTTTAGCATATATTTTGAATAATTTAACGTATAAAATAAATTCATCTGACTAACAGCACATCTCCGTTTATAAAAGAAAGTGGAATTAATCCGTTTCATTCTCAGTGAGCTTGAGAAGTAGTTTTATTTATTCCTAACAGATGGCACTCTTTTATTCAATTTCTAAAATCGTTTCCCTTTCCTCGGTAGATCAGATATATCAAATACAAATTCTTTATCTTGAACTAAATAAAACATAATAATATTATGGAATATAAATTAGCTAATGAAAATAGCTTTTTTTTCCATAATTGTAAAAACTTTCATATTTCAGCTTTTTTTAAAAAAAATCAATTCCAATTTTTATTTCTCTCACCCTTGGACAAATGTGAAAATGCTGGTTATTTTTTATTGGGACATCAAGAATTATGACATTATCAACATCATGAATTATTTAAAAAACGATACAAACAATGACTTTTTTTAAATAACAGACTTTTTAACAGGTAATAATTTTATTTTCACTCAAGCCATTTTTGGCCATCATCATCGGAATTAATAATACTCTCTAGAAATTGCAATTAAGTATTTTACGTGACTTGATTGTAATAGTCTCATTAGCAAAATATTTTTTATCCTTAAATTTCTATCCATACTGTAATAGAAACCTTACTTCCTTCTGAAGCATTATACTAGAAATATCTCTATTTTCAGTCAGCTCTCATAAAATTTAAACGCTTTATTTTTATAAAAATCAATTAATACATAAAAAAAAATCTTAAAAACAAAATATTTTCTTTTTGAAAATATGAATACAAAAACAGAAACGTTTAATATCGCATTCTTATGTACAATACAGAATATGTTTTTTAGTTCATACAATATAAATAATATGCGATATAATCATGCAATGTCTCAAAAAAGCATTAAATTAAAAATTTCATTTTTAATTTCACTATCAAAAGAATTTAAATGTTATAATTAATATTTTGCTTTCTTTCAGTCAATAAATTATTTCTGAAAAAAAAAACTATGAAATAAACATTTTTTTACAGATTTCTGGTCCTAAAGTTATATTTTCAGATATATTCTTCCCATTTCAAGATTAAAAAAAAAAACATATTTATTTTTTGCGGTCATATCTGACTTGTGAAGTTTTAAATATAACTCTCTCTTTTTGGATAATCAGAATTTTCAAAATTTTAGACTAATCAGCCGTAAGGAAACTGGGCGCCGATTAGAATATCTTCTTATAGACGGTCAATGAAATGTTCTAAAAACGCTTTTATAAGAAAGTTAAATTTTCATAGCTCACTGAGTTTCAGCTGAAGTACAATTTACCATTTTTAATAATAATAAAAATGGTATAGTATAAAAGTATAAAAATATAAAATTCATAATTCATCAGAGCATTTATTGATTCAAATTCCTTAATCTTAAAATTTATTTCATTTAGACGATTTTTTCTATTAAATGTATATCCTAATAAAAATTCTTAATAATAATTCTTCCGCACGTTTTGATTTCGGAAAGGGAATTTTAGATATCTTTGAAAAATTGCCGTAGGCGGTAGGGAATTTTATCCCTTCACTGGGGTTATCAGATACCCGATGAATTTTTTTCGAGCGCGTGTTTGAAATAATTAAACAAAAAATGTTTGATTTGGATTGAGAAATAAGAGAAAAATTTAGAATAGCGTAATATGAAATAATTTTAGATTAAATTGAAATTTAAATTGGATAACAAATTCACAGATACCTTTTTCTTGTACATATCTTAGAAAATATCATATTTCATTTCTTAGAGGCAAGTGTTGAAAATTGTACTTTTCTAGTTTCAGTTTCAGTAAGAATTAATGTAATATTTTAATTGAACTTTGGCCAACTAGCTTGTAACATTCTGATTAAAATTATATTTTCTCATGTGAGCGTAACGTACACAGGGCTCGAATTAGCCAACGAGGGGCCCGGGGCAAAAACTTCTTTGAGGCCCCCTCTGCTTCCCTATTTTAGTAATGAAGAACATTCATTAAAGAAATAATAGTTAATAGAAAAATAAGAGAGTTAGAAAAATAAGTTAATGACTACAGCAATTAAAACTAGAAAAATGTCATTTTGGGTACGTGATTATATGAAATGAAATAAATAGGAAATGTGATATATTTTTTAAACAATAAATGCGAGACAAAGTTTTTTTGGATCGTTTGCTATACTAAAGTGACTCATTCAATGAAATAGCTAAAATGGATAAAAATAGAATTTAACTTGCACGAGCACGTGGTGCTTGGCCGTTTAAGAAATGATGTTCTGACATGATACATTGAAATATCCATAGCAAATTTCATTTTAATCTTTATTTTTATTTTATTTGGAATTAGTTATTGGGGGAAAAAAAGCTTTAATTATTTTTAATAGACTTTGATCTATGAGTTTAAAGATTGTTATTATCATTTAAAAGATTTGTTTTTTAATTTAAAGAATTGTTTAAAATTTGATGTAATATTTTCAGGTATATTGCGGGGGAGATATTTCGCTTAACTATATTTAGTTAATTAAAATTACAAAAAACAAAGAAAATCTGCTTCGAGTTGGTTATTTTGACATTCCAAAATATACAACGGCCAGATTTTGTAGTTCTAGGTCAAGCAGTCTAGATTGCAGAGCTCTAACAACACACATCTTTATTATAAGAGAAGATGAATACATTAGCATAAATTCGTATAGAGAATAACAATTTGAATACCATAACTGCATAAATAGATTTTTATATATTAACTTAAACTGTTGTTGGCAATAATAGTTTTAATAGCAGATTGATATCAACCCAGATTCCCTAATCATGGGAGTTTCTGAAAATTTCCTGTTTTTAAAAGAGTTCTTCATATAAATTGCATTTCAAAATTAAGGCCATATTTTATTTTTAATTTTAAATTCTAGTAATCCTATAAAAAGGCTTTATTGATTTAAAGAAAAAGAGAAAAAAATGTTCAATGCTGTTTTTAATAATTAAACTTAAATTTAAATTTATGAATCAATACTTAAAATTTATTCCCTTGGTATTACAACATTTATAAAATTATTTTTATTGAAAAGAAAATAATTCCACATACATTTTCGATATTCAAATAAAAATTTGGGAATTTTGAACATAAAAAGAAATAATAATACCAATTATCTTTATTCATGTTTTCACAAAATCGGTATGTGACGTCGGTTTATATGCTTCCATTGTTGGCATTTCAATTTAGGGGGAGTAGTACGGTATTTAGGATTCTAACTAATATTTGAATTAAATTATTTAAAACCCTACTTTTATTTTATTTCGAAATATAATATAAAAATCAAAAAGAATACAATATAATCTTCTTTCCTAAATTCTGAATTGCTTAGCAATCGGTACATATTCAAATTTCAGTTTCTGATTTAATTTACCCACCATCTTCAAACAAAATTCGTAATTTTAACTGCTTATATTTCTTTCCTTGCTTGGTATCTTTTGTTAATTATACAGAATGTCCATATTTAAATGACACTACTTCAAAATAGTATATGGGCGAAACTATTGTTCAGAAAGCTCTGAAACTTTATATAGCACATAATGAAAGGATGAAAATTTGTTTGAGAGAATTTTTAAAAAAAAGCAGTTAAAAATTTTTGCAACCAGGGACAGTTTTTCAAATGTATTGCACATTTAGCATGTTTTTGACAAATTTAATTACAACAAAACATGTTCAACATGATCGCCATCATTTTCCGCTACCATCTTGAATTGTAAAATAGCATATTCCACATTCATCAGGGAAAAAATTATCTTTTATCAGCGTGTTGCCATCACGTTGACAAAAACTCTGAGGAAAAAAATAAGTTTAATTATTACTGCAAATTAAATCCAGAAAAATGTAATTTTCAACACTTCATTCTATGAAATGGGAGAAATAAATACGATATTTTCATTAAAAAATGGAAGCAAGATAAAGTTTTCTGTAATCGTTCACAGTATCCATATTATTAATTCAATAAATCAACTTCATGAAACCAATCTTGGTTTAATTCAAGCAGAAAAATTTCCATTCAAATCCGGACCCAACGGATAATTTCTAAATCTTTTGTAATAGGCCTAAATACTGTTTACTACTACAATTTAAACTGTCTAAATGAAATAACTACATTTTATGTAATTTGGGTAAATAAATGCTCTGATGTATTACGAATTTTAAAAAATTTGATACTCTGCTGTGAGTCATATTTAATGAATTATCTGTGAGTCATATTTAATGAAATACTCTTGAGGCGCTAATGTTTTAAATAGGAAAAGTTGCACTGTAATGAACTAAGCCAATCATTAAAATTAACTGATTTATTAGAATTTGAATCTCACTATTCTATAAAAACGTACAATTTTAGGCCTTTCCATCCACCATTTAAGTAAAATATCGATTCCGGGACAATCAGTGCTCGTAATTTCCTCCAAGACTTATAATTAAATGAATGTGTTTTCGCATGTGTATTGCGTACTGACCAAATCATATGATCTAGAGCTATCTAACTAGGTACACATATACCTTGGAGGATGAAAACGTATGCGTCAGAGAGATTATTTTGAAATTTTCATTCATTAAATATTAAACCAAATGTTGGTATTTTCCGCAATGAAATTCGAAAATATTGCACAAAAAATGATTTTTAAATTATTTTAATTTAAAAAAATACTTTTTTCAATTATATGAATGTTTTAATAATGAAATAAATAATCGTGCATTATGTAAATTGAGTCAATAAATGCTAATTAATTACGAATTTAAAATTTTTACGTCTATTCATTGCCCTGTAAATCATATTTAACAAAATATTCTTGAGAATCTAATATCCAAAAATTAAAAAGATTTGCACTCCAATAAAGTACATCAATCAGTAAAGCTGGCCGATTTATTAGAATTTAACTATCATTATTCTGTATAAATGGACGATATTGGATCACCTCATGGACCGTCTCAAAGAAACTAATAACCTCCTAACATTTCTCAAGAGTGATTGGTCTAGATTATAAAAATGTTGTTTCTTCTGATATTGTAATATTCAAAATTTAATAAATTTTTCAAATTTGATAGCAAAAAAGATAATTTTTTTTATTTATTTAAAACGTGGAATATCAAGAAAATTCGCAGAATGTGATTTCTAAAGACGAAAGGACAATCTAAAATTTAAACTTCATAGTTTTTTGAAATATTGTAAATCGAAAATTTAAAATATTTTTATTAACAGCATTTATATCCTTTTAAAAATAAAGGTAAAAACTGAATTTTATGATGAATCCATGGAATTTTTTGCTGAATAATTCTTTGAGATGTTATAAATTATGAAAATTAATCTGTAGTGCACATAAAACTTTAACGACAAAAGACTCTGCTTTCACTTGTTATATTTTTTATTTAAAGACAAGCTTGGATTCAGTGCTATTAATTGCAGTTTCATACTTTCCACTTTAATTTAAAATTAAAATTTGTTGGCTCGGATAGAAAGAGAGAGATGAGTAGTACAATGAACAGAACATCTTAAGGCAAACATAATAGTATAAGTGAATTATATGACTATCAGGTTTCGAAGTTTAAAAATATTTTGCTGAAAAACTTGTTATGAGATCAAGTTATATAAATTATTTATTGAACATTTTAGCGAGCATTAATTCTGGCGAACCGGCTGGTCGACAAAGACGGGTATATAAACTAATAATACTTTCATTTATATTGGGTATATTTTTTTCTTTAAAATAATTATAATGGAAATCTTTGAGTACCACCAGGAAGAAAGTAATAAAAAGTAGTAAGAAACTAATAATGAAGCCCATGGGCTATTATTTATTTGAGCTCTACACAGAATCTCAATGCTCAAGCAATATAAAACAGGTAATTCGTGTATTGAAAGGAATGCGTATTAGTGTTTTAATCCTTACTCATAATAACTCTTAACAGGTGGTGAAGAATGGAAATGCATGAAATTTCGTCGGTATTTCCTCTGTAGGCATGATATTTCCTCCAGAGGTGAAAGAATGTTTCCGGCATTCTTTTGAACTTGACATCTTGGCAATCAATCTACATTAGCCATAGCCACAATTAACTGTAGCAAGCAATATCTTATAAAAGACGAAGAGTAAATAAAAATATGCTACAACTCTTATCGGTACTTTTATTATCATGCAAGAACATGATGTTGTTTTTGAGATGCGGTTTCTAGAGTCAACAAAAATCCGTTGGCGAAAAATTTTACTATCTGCACGAGCATCTCAGAAAACCAGTTTTTCATAATGCGTTGCCATTGCATTTACAAAAGCTCTGATTTTTTAAAAAAAATAAGTTAATGACTACACCAAATACAACCTTAAAAAATGTCAATTTGATTGCGTGATTATATGAATAAATAGGAATACGCGTAATACATAAATAGGCACGCGTATATAGGAATACACGTAATATAACAATAGGAAATAGGATATATTTTTAAACAATAAAGGCGAGACAAAGTTTTTTTTGGATCGCTCGCAATACTGAAGTGACTCATTCATAAAACAATTAAAATGAATAAAATTATAATTTAACTTGCACGAGCACGTGGTGCTTGGCCGTTCAAGAAATGATGTTCTGACATGATACATTGAAATATGCATAGCAGAATTCCTTTTAATATTTGTTATTGTTTTTTTTTATTTACATAACAATGAAGTTGCTGTTTTGTTTGGATATTTAAGTCGTGAAAACACTGAAACTTTTCGAATTCCTGAAAATAAGGTTTGCTTTTAATAAAATCAAAAAAAAAAATTAATACATTGCGTTCTTGATTTTTACTATTTATACTTATTTTATTTTCACATTATTAGAGTATTTAAAAATAAAATATAGTATTCTTCAAGAAGTTAACCGGAGTTAACAAATTTCAACAAATCGCCACGCTTGAAAGAGTCACTCAAAAAGTTTTGAGCAAGATGGATGAGATTGGTTTAAGATCTTATTACTAAATTTGTAGATCTTTATCAAATTTTGAACAAAATCCCTTAAGAGAAAGTTCATCTGTCAGAATACAAGGGAACACGATAACTACAAAACGTGAAGAGCTAAGTAGATAAAATTTAGCACACAGATTTAGCATCTGAAATATAGATCCTTATAAAATTTGGAATCAAATTCGTCATGGGTTAATTATTTGTTGGTCTGTATTCTCGCCCGCGTATAAACGCAATAATATAAAAAAAGAAGCAAAAAAAGAGAAATAAATAAAATCTTTCATATGATCTTGTGGCCACAATTATAGTTCTATATCAAAATTTGTGTTTCAATCGATCAGGAAATAAAAAAAAGAACCATCAAGAGTTCATTTTCTTGTTTATTAGCGGCTGCCAACGATTAATCGCCAAAAAGAATCGCCTAAAGGTCTTATCACACCTTCGTGGACAATCTTCGATTTATGCTTGCAGCCACTGGTAAAGTAACATTTTCTTTATCGTGAGCTCTTTTAAACGAGCTTGAAAATGCAGACGATAGTGACGGAAATGTCGTTTGCAAACGAAATTCAACCAATCATGCCAAACTTTGACAGTGACGTGGTGTGTCGAGAATGGCGCGATTGACGCCAACAAAGTAAGAGCAATGAATAAAAAGCGATAAATACACCATAACGTACACTTAAGTTTTTAGGTTTACAAGACAGCAAATGCTCAAGTGACGTCATTTTCATGATTATTTGTCCACGAAAGTGTAGACCATATTTTGCTATGTGATAAGGCCTTTAGATTGGTATTTTTCACTCACAGTTCGCCAATGTCGTGTTATTAATACACAAGTACAGGTTTCCCTGACTACAGCCCCTAATTCCCACTTGTTGGACCCTGAAAATAAAATAAAATGGACCCTGGAAATAAAAATATGAGCACACGAGGCACTGATATTGCGAATTTGGTCCTTGCAATACAATCAAAACCCATGTTGAAAGTAAAAAGTACGCTTAAAAGGGAGCTTCAATCAATCGTTCGAACAAAGGTAATTTATCTTATAATCCTGATCAAATTTACTATTAAAATAATAAATGTTAATAATTTATTAAGAAAATTAGCTATCGACAGTCTTTTTTTTTTAATCGTCTGCTTTTTTGATATTTAAATTTAATGCAGACGATAAAGATTTTAAAAGAAAAAAATGATTTTATACTTTATAATATTTTAAGCAAAAACTAATTTTTATATTAAAAAGATTAATTATGAAAAGAATTTTAATTTGGAGAAATGAGAGGTATATCCACTAGTTAGTTAATAAATTGTTTATGCCGTAAAATATATTTGAGATGTGTAGATTGTTTTTTTTTCTTTTCTAAACGGATTTGCATGGTTATACTTTGAATTCATAATAACGAATTTAAAAGAGAAATAAGAAACGAATTTTCAAGGAAAAAAATTATTCAAAAGACAAGTTATAATTTACCAATAAAATCACAACAGAAAAAAAAAGGAAGTGAATCTTGGAATATATTATTTTCCTCGAAATATTCCAAAATGCCTGTTTATTATAAGAAAAATATATTGATTGTTGATATTTATAAGTATGGACAAAAGACGAAATTGATTTATATATAAATAGCTCGATAATAAATTGATTCTTCTCTACTAAGTTCTTTGTCGACGTTAAAAAGAGACAAAGCTCAAATGTAATTCGTTAATTTGTAAACAGATATACAACTATTACCAAAATAATGTACTGTTTAATTCAATCTATACTATTTGACTGAAAATTAAGAAATATTTGTTATTAAAATAAAAATAAATTTGTTTGAGTATCAAGGGCTCAAATGAAGTCTATATTACTAAAATGTTTTAAAAGTTTGCTTTTATTTGTATGATATTTCTATTTATTAACGCGCACGCTCTTTTAATACCTACCTTATCGTTAAATATATTCCAACCAAGAAAATTCATAAATAAGGTAATAAAATACGGTTTCTGAGAGTTTTTCGAGACTGCAAAATATTTATCTGATTCTAAAAATAATCGAAGAATTTTTTGGGGCTGGAGGGGAGAGCAGAGGTCACACCTTCATAATCCAGCCATTTCCAGTAGTTGTTTACGTTGTGCGACCACCCTTGAGGGCACTAACCTTTCACTGTCTATTAAGGGCAAAGGACTTGGAGAGAAAGTGGGGGTGAAAGTGGAATTCTGTGCTGTGGTCACTCCACTCGATACTCGAACCAATGTCCAAACCCAAGGCCACTCGAAAACGAAAGCCCCCCCATGCGAGGTCAGTGGCCACAACAGGAAAAGGACATCTGCCCCCCACTCCACTTGCGGCGTGTACCTGCCCATCTGGACGCGAGGGGTTCGCGTGCTGCGACGCGTGCTGCAAAAGATAGTTTCGACCACCCCTCCTCCACGCACGTCTCGACGACCCCTGAGGGGTGTTCTTAAACTCGAGTCGTTCGCCACCTGCTCTTTTCATTTTCACCGATTCATTGGGATGTGTGCATGATTTACTTCTCTTCGGACGGCAAACGATTTTTTTTTCACCCTCCTTCATACGTATACGAAAATTTGCATCCCCCCATCCCTTCGAACGAAAATATAGCAGATGATTGCAGTGAGTTGTTCTTACGATTCGATTAAAGATAACTTTTGATTGGATATTTTTTTTTCCATCTGTTTGGAAACTACGCTTTCGACCTGTTACAATTTCTTCAGAAAACATTCTATTTTCGTATAATTGAAGAGAGGGAGTAATTGGAAGGAAAATCGAAAGCGAACTTTTTTTCTTCTTTGTGTAATTGAAGAAAATGAAAGTGAGAAAGGGCCTAAGAAAGTAAATTGGTAGAAGGAAACAAGCTGTTGCCAAATATGTTTAAGTGAAAGTGAAATATTGCCAAGGAAGACTATTAGACTGGAAATATTGTGACAGCTCACCTTTAAAAAAGATAAAAATTTCGGAATATAAAAATTGGTCTATTTTATTATACATTATATGATAATATTTATACAGTTATTTTTTATCCGCGTTAAAATATTCAATATGTGCTATTACCATAGTTTATGTATACAAACGGTTACTTTTTCGTGAAATTTTGATATTAAATAGCTCAAAACGCAGACAGCCCTACTTAAAATTATGCTATTAGATCACGTTCCAGATAATAGATAAACCTGAGATTTTCGGGGAAAATTACATCAATTGCCTGAAAACCAAATTTTTATTACATTCTATTTCTCTTATTTCTTTTCTAAAATTTAAATTAAAATAAAAAGATTAAAAGGAAATCTGCTATGCCTATTTCAATGTATCATGTCAGAACATCATTTCTTGAACGGCTAATCACCACGTGCTCGTGCAAGTGAGATTATATTTTTGTTCATTTTAATTGTTTCGTTAAATGAGTCACTTTGGTACTACAAATGATCCAAAAAAACTTTGTCTCGCATTAATTGTTTAAAAAATATATCACATTTCCTATTATGCATCCTTTCATATAATCGCGAGCTCAAAATGACACTTTTGTAGATTTTACTTGCTGTAGTTATTAGCTTATTATTTTTTTAAAAAAAATCAGATCTTTTGTAAATGTGATGGCAACGCTTTTTTAAAACTGATTTTTTTGGAATGCTCGTGCAGAAAATAAAATTTTTATTTTACGCCTACGGATTTTTGTTAACGCCAAAGACTTCATTCCAAAAACAACATCATGTTTTGGCATGATAATATTTTTTTAAAAAAATCTGAAAAAATACTAGCAATAACCCACTGCGTTCGAGAAGGAAAAATATAATGAATCAGCATAAATCTAAAATAATGAGTACTAATGGATACGTAACAAAGGTCAGCACATTGACCTTTGTTACTTATCTATAATTAAGTTTAACCGTACACCAACAATTCATTCAATTATAAAATTAAAGAAATTCTCTTAGCTGCTTCGCACCAAAAAAGAAGTTGATATTCCGCATCTGATAACAAATCAGAGCAAAAAGAGATAGATTTAAATGAGTATATTTTTACCTCAGCCAGCATTATAAACTGTGGGGTTTAGATACAAACTGATACTTTAATGAATCTTGTGTTAGAAGGCATTTAGAAAATTAATCAGAAAATGATTGTTAGTTGATAATGTAATATAAGCTGAAATACATTATTTCATCAACCTAACACGAGTTTTTTTTAAAGTATATTTGTACCTCATTAATTTCAAGAAAGATTAAAATATATTTTAGCGGGATTAGCGCGTATTAGTGATGGATTAAAGGCTAGATTCATCAGACGCACGCAGAGAGCTCGATATAAGGAATTTTTTCATCAAATATTACTCGATTTATTAAATAATTCTATATAGACAATTTAGAAATTTATTTTCCGTTAATAAGATATAAATGTCTATTTCAGATAAAAGGGCGTTTAATCAATCTTTAGTCCGCATTTATAAACGGCATTCATTTGTTGAAAATAATCTTCTCATATAGTTATCATTTCAGTAACTAGACTGAATTTTTAGGTTTCACTTCAACTAGCTTTTACCCGCGACTTCATACGCGTGGAAATTTTGATGTGCATATATGAGAACCGACAGTCTAAAATGTTCTCAAAACCGTATGCATGCATAAATTTTCAACGTCAATTGGAGCAAAGCAAAGACGCGTATTTTAAGCAACAAGTGGGGCAATGCAATGCAGATTAGAAAATTTTAATTTCATTTCATCTGTTTTATTTTTATTCAAAAGCACTTCTGAAGAAAATGGAAACATGGAAAAAAAATCAATAAATTAAGTAATATGAAATGCACTCAAAAAATTTAATCAAAAATAATGAAAGTAGTCAAAAGGAATACGTATAGCTGGGAAAAAAATCAAGAGAAAGGAACAGGAAATATCGAATTATACTAACACAAGAACAGGAGAAAAAATGAATACACCTGTTAATAGTTTCACTACTATAGACTGGTGCTTTTCTTAAGTAGAAATTGGAAAGAAGAAATACACTTACTCGGTTCAACTAATTTTTCTTATGAGCATGAAACGATTTAAGAAATTTTATACAAAAACAGCTGAACTTTTCAGGGATGAAAATGTCTTTCTGCCGAGAAATCAACGAAAGAACAAATAAATCCTAAAGAATTCCGTTAGAATGGTAAGATAATGTCAAAATGAAAAACGGTTAAATAAAAAAAAACGATTCAAAAAGCTCGGGCAGATTTTTTTTTTTTTCTGTTCTGATGAAATCCGTCAGCAGACTATTTTAAACAGAACAAAATAATTATTCCTTTATCCTATTTATAATAAATACCGGAAATAGAAAAATGAAAACAAACGATTCAAAAAGCTCAGGCAGATGTTTTCAGATTTTTATTTTATTTTTTGGCGAAAAATTTAGTTTTTAATTAATAAAATATTAACCACGCAATTAATTGGAATAAAATTAGCCCATGTTCTTCTGTAGACTGTAATCTATCTCTGAGCTGTATTTCATCCAATTTCGTTCTGGCGTGATTGACTAACATCATCCATCCATCCAAACTTTCACATTTATAATAGTAGTGTAGATGATTGTCGAATATTTATAGTTATTATGAGCAATTGTTCAGTTCTATAGATAAAAATTTAAAAACTTTTATATTTCCAAAAAGGCTTTATTCTTCAGTAAGATGCTGTGGTTAGTCGCCATTGCAGAAATAAAATCCCATGATTTCCTTCTATCTATACCTTCATTTTGTGAACTTCAACATTGATCTATGTTTTTTTTTTTTTTTTTTTTTTTCTTCTTTATTTTATGAACATCAACATTGATCATGGTTTTTTTCGTTTGATAAAACATCAACATTAATCTTTTTTTTACTAAGCTTTTGTTAATGGATTTTTTTTACTAAGCTTTTGTTAAACTCTTAATTTAAATCCTAATTAATTTCCCAAATTTCAAATTTATTTGTCAATTGTAACTGAATTCTAAAATATTCTCTTATTTCCTAATCCCTTCCTCCATTTGTTCTAGCTAATTAATTCAACAGAAGCTGTGTAAAATTGCTGAATCGGCTAAAAGTCCACTAATTCTCACGCTCCATGTGAGAGATGAAAATTGTCCAGCCCAGCACATTCCTTTAAAAACACCCCTGTGTTTAACTTGCATGTTTATGCGTGTTTTGTGAAAATCCCAATTAAAATCTCATTGTATAAGCACTGTGAAGAAATATTTTCCTTATCAAAATCTTACAGTATGTGAGATAATGATTTTCTGCTTTTCTGCCTCTCTGTGGGTGGATTCGCCTTGTCAGTCAGCTTGTAAATAATGCCTGCTTCCCGTGATGGAATAAAACGAACTTAAAAATTCAAAGAGCCATCTATGTCTTCAGAACTGCCCTCTGCTTTCAACAACTAATAATATATTAGATTTTATATATATGTAACGTAATCACATCATTGTATAAGCACTTATTTAATTTGTAGCTGAAGTGATTCGTAACCGAAAATCATGGAAGAAGTCACTTGGTGGATTTGCTTTTGATGTTGTTTTACCCTTCGAAATTCATTGGGATAAAGAAATGGAATTTCCTCAGTAAATATAGAGCTTGCAACTTTTTTAGTGGTGCAATTCAGAAGATTTTAACATTTCTCTTTTTCTTTTCATTTTTTAAATTTCACATCGCAGGAATACCTTACGGCAATTTTAAACCTTTTAATGATTGCAGAAAGAGATTCACGTTAAATTTTTATGTGAATCCATTTTTCTTCTCTTCGTCTTAAATAGTACAATCTCTTTCTGTTGCAGTCATTTAGGCAGACCATGCTTCACCAAGGAATACCATGTATTTCCATTTATATTCTGTTTAAAAGTTCTCATACAGAATTCTACTGGACTACATTAAACCACTTGCATCATGGCAAAAGTGTTTGAGTATTGAGTTTAAGTTGTAAATTGGTATTTATGGGAAGGGGGCGTTTATAGTTGATACAGATGTATTAAAAGATTTTACAATTGATTTCTGGGTAGGCGATTTTATTTTTTATTTTTTTTCGTTATATGGATTTCACATTAGAAATATTTGAAACAGTACTCACCTTTCCCGAATATTAGCTTAGAGTGTTCTTCCCGTGTAAAAATAACGATCGATGTCTTGTTTAGTCCAATTCGATAACTAAAGTTACTTGTTTTAGATTTATAACTTTTAATACCTTGCATTTCACACAATTTTTCAATTAAGAGGGAGGAATATTTCTCACTATGAAGTTAAAAAACATGTTCTTCAATACATAGCTTGTTTACATGTGATGTTTTGAAAGAAAAATAAATTTAAAAGTAGCAAATGATATTTCTCATTTCAAATAATAAGCTGTTGCCAGACATTTTTATTCCCAAAAGATGACTTTTAAAAAAAAAATTCTTTTCAGAAGTGGTTTTAAGAATGTTTAAATAAATTTCTGTAAATCCCAAACATTTCAACGAAATATTTCAATCGAAAATTTTTATATTTTATACAATTGTTGTCTGTATTAAATTTAAAAGAAACATTTTTTTTAATTGAACAACAAAATTGATTGATTGGAAATATCAAAGTTATAATTGAAGAACATCAAATACTAAAATGGTTTTTCCCCCAAGAAAATTATTATATAATCTATTTAAATTAATATATTAATTAATTATTATTTAAATAATAACGATTAATATATTTAAATTCAATATTCTGCTACAGCGCACATAATGATGATATATACTACTACATATATCAGCATTATGTGTATTTATCTTCTATCTATTGCATTATTAATTAAAATTAGTATATTAAACTTTGGAGAAAAATTATATATTGCATTGTACCACAGCGAATATTAATTCTCCCATAAAACTGAATATTTTTGCAAAAGAAATTTATATAAGTATTAAAATATAATTCTAGAAATTTTAGTATTTAATTTTGAAATTAGTAAATATATATCATAGTCGTATATTTGCTCCATGAAATGCTTACTTTTGTAAACTTCAGAGACAAAGGCTATTATTGGAATTCTACATTAAAGCACGGTGCAAGCTTGCCGACAAGGATAGCGTGAAAATAATGCAAACCTAAACAGTACATTATCGGCTTTAGCAGCGACTGCACTTAATCGAAAACAGATAACTCCAAGAACTCAATTTCCAGCGGAATCGAATCACACCACATTCGACTTTTCACAAGAGACATATGGTTCCATTTATTTGCTGCTAAAAACCATTCAGCTCTGTTTCTTTTTGTTCCCGACACCCCCCCCTTCCTTCCCAAAGATTACGGAGTCGTGACGATTCATCTCGCAGCATGTTCCAATACAAAAACAGTCCAACTTAAAGAACAGAAATATAAAGTACTTCTCCATAAAGATATCTTAACAAACACACCAGGTCCTAGGTGTGTTTTTTTCGACCTTAAAACTGTACTATTCCCCCCTTTGCCAATCGAATTGGGCCCCAGAGGGGGGTTGGTACAAAAGAAATCCGGCGCGTGCAAAGTGGTGACCTCACGGTCGGCACGCGCTTGTTTTTGGAGTCTCTGCCTTCTTTTGTGTCGGCTTCCATCTTCCGAGGGAGGCAGAAGACTTTTTAGCACCCCCCCTCTTCGCATCCGGTGTTGTGTGGTCCATAAAGCGTGCTCTATGGGCAATCACGCGCAGCCATCTGCCTTCGATGGGCAGGTGAACATTTGGATTGACCAGGTGCATTTTTTTTTATCAAGAAGTATCGGGGGTTGTGTTTTGGTCCCTGCAGAGAGACTGTGATTGGAACAATTGTTTATACTTGCATCGAGAAATTATGCTGATCAGGCGTTGTTCTGATCCGTAAAACAGCTTTCTCCACTTTGTTGAAATTTTTAAAAAAATGTTACAATATAAAATACAATATACAAGCAATATAATATAATAAGCAAAACAATAAAACATAATATAAAAAGACGAATTTTACTAGTTACGATATTATTAATATATAGGGTGTTCATAAATTATTGTCGGGGTTTCCGTACCTCATAACTTTCGAATAAAAAATATTTCGCAAAAACCGATTACGTATTCGTAAATTACAACTCAAAGAATTTTATTAATGATATTAAAGTGCTCAAAAAGCTTATATTGAAGTTTGAACAACTTTGTAGGCATTCAGCTGAAGGCGGTTATGGAGAACGTTCCATATCGTCGCATGCGGCATATGTAACTGCACAGCTGATTGTCTCGTTGATTTTCGTGAACTACGAGTTAACGTTTTTTGGATGCGATCAACATTTTCCGGCAAAGTGCTCGGTCTTCCCGCTCCCTTTTGGTGTAGAACGCTACCAGTTTCCTGAAATTGTGATAACCAGCTTCTGATAGAATTATCCAAAGAAGGATCTTTCTTGTACGTGGTGCTGAAGTGACGTTGAGTTGTTATGACTGATTTAGTTTCGGAAAACCACAATACACACATTGCTTTTTCTTGCACGATCGCCATTTTTATTTATGACGTCATAATTACCCAGACTTCAAATATGCCAAGATTGCATTGTCGTCACGTAAAATTTTTTGAGTTGTAATTTACGAATACGCAATCGGTTTTTGCGTAATATTTTTTATTCGAAAGTTATGAGGTACGGAAACACCGGCAATAATTAATGAACACCCTGTATATATTTATTCACTATCAAATCAATGAAAAGTATTATTTACGAAAAGTTCTCAGAATTTTTAAAATGAGAAATTTCAGTTTACAACACTTAAAAAAGAAAATATCAATTATTTAGTATTAAAAGTATTTAAGAAATTATTATCAAAGAATTGAAAATTAAAGCCTAGGTTCGTATCAGATGTCAGATATAAAAACTCGTAAAAATTGTGGCAATGGCAAAAGCAAAGTCCCAAGGAAATACTATGAATTTGGTAACAGATTAATAACGCAAAAACTAGGATTATTACATTTATTTTTGTTGTAACTGAATTCTCTGTCCTGAATTCTTAGCTCTTTTGCTGAAATTGGTATCAATTACTGAAAATCAAATAATTCTTGTAATTTCTTGGAGACAAAGAAATATTTCAGCAATATTATTCACTTTAAATAGTATATAATATTAATTTAATAATCTAAAAGTGACAATACTCCAAATTCCTGTATTAAAAGAACATTTGTTTTTCAAGTAAATTAGCTTTAATATTTAATATTTTAAACCAAAAAAGGATTTAAAAAATCCAAAACTTTCACGAATTCCATTTATATTAAAATAAAATGGATGTATAAAAGCGCAGATAATGCATAAAATCGATTTTTTATCTTATAAAGGACGATTCTTTATAAAGAACGTCAAATGTATTTTTAAATTATTCAAAAAAATTTACCTTAAAACAAAGAAATTATATTATCTTATGAAATTCATTACTACAGTCTATAGTAAATTAAGAAAATTCCTTATTGGCGTATAAACTATTCCTGTCCTTAAAAAATATATCACATGCCAAATATGATGCAACAATATAAATTATAATCTACTGATATTAATTACTGATGAAATAAATTGGTATTCGCCTAGGGAAAAATATTGAAAAAGCCAAATTTACTTATAAAACACACACACACACACACACATATATATATATATATATATAT